>BSBK01005859.1:895000-925000 GCA_027943335.1 Chamaecyparis obtusa
TTGCAAAAGAATACAATGTTGTTGATTTTATCTCAGATTTCAAGACAAATCTTTTTTACAAGTATGCAAGGCATAGTCATAGGTCTCAATGGTTGGATCAACAATTTAGGACATGTAAGGACACTTTCCCCATTGGAACTATTATATCCATTGTAGACTTTGCAGAGAACTATACATTGCAGCCCCAAAATGATACTCACGCTCAATATTACAATTCCATTTAGGTTGCTATTTTTGTACACATCACATATAGACATTCCCCTGATAGAACAAAAGATGAGAAAAAGATAATCAAAGAGTACCATTTTTATATGAGCGACGATAGGTCTCACTCTCATGAGTTTGTTCAACATTGTTTCCAGAACTATTTTGACTTCTTGTAGGAAAATGGTATTGCTATGGATAGGCATCTCATTTGGTTGGATAATTACACTGGTCAATTTAAGAATGCCAAAATTTTTTATTGGTTGTGTAGAATGCATGTGGAGAGAGGTGTACCTCATATTTGGAGTTTTTTTTGAGTCAGGGCATGGGAAAGGGGAGCATGATGGAGCAAGTGCATGTGTGAAGAGAGCTCTAGTTAAGGAGAAATTGAGGATTCCAGGTGTTGTACTTCTCAATGCTCAATCTATTATTCATTGGTGTACTTTAGCATTGTCACAGGGGGGGACTCTTGATTCTACAGTGCGTAGATTCTTTTGGTTGGTTAAGGAGGGAACTATAGGAGATAGATTGGATTGTCAAACAATGAAAGACTCTTCAAAAATGCATTCATTTCAAGGCTCCAATAGTAGTACATGGACCATTTGGACATGAGAGTTGGCTTGTTTTTGGCCCATGTGTTTTTAGTATGATTGGGATCATTATGAGTCAAGTGAGTGGGTGGATACATGGGTTCCACATGTTGGTTCTTGGATAGAATTTTACACTCCATGAGATACCAATATGCTTATGATGGATGTTAAGGAGTAGTTAGTTCCAAATGTGGGCAATCTATAAGCAACTGGACTAACTATAGGGCCAAGACTACCCTTTTCACTTCTAGCTCTACAAAACCAAGGTGGGTACACCTGATCCAATAGTTTTACCTCTGTTTCTTATCTAATACTAGATCTTACAATAGATAATAGTGAGAAAGTACTAAGTAACAACCTATTACTCATTGACTCTCCATCACTAGGTAAAATAACATATAAAGTAAATAAAAGTAAAAGATTGGTATTAATTCAATGTTTTTTAGGATTACAAGATTCCAATCATTCCATACAAAGATAAGATAGGAAGATCAAGGCCAGTGCCTTGTTCATTGGGAAATAGAGTTAGAAAATAGAATGCATACAATAGTGTTTGATGAAAGGTGGGTCTTTAACATAAATACAAACTACTTCATATCTTTCCTACTTTCAGAAATCCTTGAATAGATTCAGTAAACATGCATCCAACTCAAAGCAATTTTAATCCAATCCTAGATCAGAACTTGAAGTTCAAACACATACATATAAACCTCAAAGATACCTAAAAATTTAAAGAAAAAACTCACAGGAGAGATAAAGATCCAAGATTCATATTAAGTTCACCCTTTAAATGTTGGATATATCAAATCTTGAACAAAGCTTGCAAAATAACAGCAGCAACCTGTACTTCTTCTCTATTTCTTTGATAAAATGATACAAAATTTAGAATCCTTGACTGAGTGTTAGGTTTCAAAATTTCTATCTTTTTCTCCTAAGCTCTCAATACCTAGAATGATCCTAAAAAATCCTTTATATACAAGGAAATGCAACAAGCTACCGATAATTCTAGGGTTACAAAACTTCTAACCTAAAAAACCTTTACAACAACTTCAAAAGTTTACAAGAAATACACTTGGTGAAGTAGACGAGATATTTGATTAGGTAGTTGGGATATTTGCAGATGAGTCACCTTTCTTTTTGTCTTCAATGTTGTCCTTGGCTTTCTTCGACAAATTTGATCTACAACATCTCGCTGTCCATCCTATAATAAATGTCTCCATATATCTTACCAACTTTTATATGACTCAAAAATATCTATCTTTATTCGCTCTAAGAGGTGGGTGGAGTATTCACCTTTTCCACATGAGGTATGTACTGATACCTCCACCTATCATACACCTCTTTGCTTGGGAACTCAAAATTGGAAAACGCAGCCTTTTTCTTTGATAATTGTTCCCACTCATTTTCAATCTGAGTAACTCTATGCTGAAAATTGTCAAACGTTGATTTAGCATTTATTAACAACTTGATAGTACTGCTAAAAGAATAAGTGTTACTTAGGACAGCAATCACCCTCTCTGATAAAAGTGCATCCATCACTTCCCTCCACTGATATGCCTCTTTGAATTTCCCTTTATCTGTGAAAATAGTAAGCACCAATTCATAGTTTGAAATCATCAATCCAGCTTTCAACATTCTTGAGTTTCTGATAAAATTATCTAAAATGATACCATACTGTACCATTTTCTTTACAGCCTCATGCACTAGCTTAATCAATGGATCAGGGTCTTCTTGTCCTTTTGACAAAACATGAAATAACTTTACATTAGGAGACCTTTCAATCCACTTCTTCAAAATTGGGGACATCTCTATCTTTTCCTTATTCAAGGTTTCAAGTAAAGAAAATAATTTACAAGCATGACTATGGAAAATAGAGGGCTTTAAATCAATAGCAAACTGCATAATTGCATCTATTCTCTTTTCCTCATACTTTTGGTTTGTTCAAGTTGTGGCCTTTATGCTCTCCTCTTTTTCTTTCTCCAACTGTACCCTTATTTCCCTCAGCATATTTTTTTCTTTTCTCAGTCTTTGCTTCTCCCAGATAACCCTTGCATCCAAATTTGTCTCTGGGTAAGGGGATGGTGGTAACTCAATTATTGGGCTTGAAGATGAAGCCACTACAGGCTTATCAAAAATCACCAACTAAGGAGACCTATGATCTAAGGGCCCTAACAACTATGTAATCAATTTGTCCTTCTGAAATAGCTCAACATTGAGCTCATTATAGGATTTGAGAACCATTTCAAATTTGAGCATAAGCTCTTCCTTCGCTCTAGCATCTTTCTCCACCACTTGGGCGTTAAATTTGGTAGTTTCTAAAATCAAATTTGATGCTTCAACTCCAGATGTCTCTCCCACTCTCTAGACCAATAAGCTTCCTGTATATCCTGCAGAGAGATCCTTTCTCTTTCCTTTATTTTCATCTTTATTTAGAGACCACATCACAAGAGCAACATGATCTTCGGAGAAAGAAAATCCTCTTGTAGCCTGTTTAGCCTATTCTGCTGTAGCAAGAGTCTTCACTTTGCTTTCTCTAACCTGATAAAAAACAATTGCATCTACAGTGTCCCACTCTAGCAGAATTAGTACCCCTGCTATATGAACCATGGCCCTCCCTTCCTCTTGAGTAATTTTCTCAAATTGTTTGACCATTTCTGCCTTGGTCTCATTTTCTATTTCTATGATATACCTAGCAAGAGACTCCTCTTTCTTCTTTTCACATATCTCCTTAAATTGATTTATTTTCATTCTCCAAAGAAACTTGGAGAATTCCCTAGTTTTAACAAACTTTTCATCAACAAGGAAAGAATCTATGGCCTGTTTTAGAATACGGTCCATCTATTTACCCTCAAACTCTTCTATTGAAAGATCCATGGCCACCTCCTTAGGTGCCTCAGGCATTCCTTCCTGCAAATCTTCATTAGAAACAAAAATGTTTCCCTCATTCCTCAACTGTACAAGTTGTTCTACCACCCCATGTTCATCCAATTGGATAGGTGATTGAGAAGGAGAATAAGCCTCCTCTCCTAGTCTTACTTATTCTTGTTTCTACCTCTTTGGAGAGGGTCCTTGCACTGCTAGATCATGAATGGGTCTTTTCACTCCTGAAGTAGAAGGGATATCTTCACTTCTTTTATGTGGTGGCAGGAGAATAGTGTAACCACTCCTTCTTTGCATTGTGTAAATTCCCCTTGGGGTCAATTTCATGTATTTAGGCTGGCTCAGAATCTGCCTAGCCCTCTCAGGGTCTGTCTTGCTCACAGTTGCCCTCTTTTCATTAACTACATGCATGATGGCTTCAAAATGTTCCATAAGGGCATCCACTTTCCTTTCCCATGGTTCAAACCCCTTCAATGGGTCATAAGCTCTCTCAAAATTCTGAATGAAATCTAGAGTCTTTTTATAGATGACCCACTTTTCTTTCTTGACCTCTTGAGTTTGAAGATCAAACTCATTTCAGATTACATCCTCAGGAAAATTGAATTGATGCTCAAAAAGAGTACACCTCACCTTATCTCTAAATACTCCTGAGAGAAAACCCTCAGTATCTGCACACCTCACCACTACTTTGGACATTCTGTAGGGCTACAAGACCTTATTCAAATGCACTCATCCTCCTTTTGTAATCACATATTGATGTGCAATAGTTATATCTGGGAAAAAGGTTCCCCTTCCTTTACCAGTGAGAGTGGACTCTTGCAAGTCTCCAATCTGTCTTAGAATTTCTGCATATCCCAACTTCAATGGGACTTGATAAGGTAAAATATAAGGTGCTACCTTGCAACCATACACTTTGAAAACTGTGGAAAGTGGATATAAGATAATATCCCCAAAATTATGGACAATAGTAATATCTTGGCAAAACTCCTTTGGCCTAATTAGCCTCAACAAATCTCTTGGAATCCTTGGATTATCGAAATGTAAAAGAGTTCTATGTCTAGAGGCAAAATCTCTGTCAAAAATAATATAGCGTGCATCAATTCTATCCCATGATAGAGTTGTAGTCCACAACTAGACTGGAAGAATTTCTCTATTCCTTTCATTCACAATATCTATTGTTGTACCAAAATATTCATCACCCTTGTATAGAAACATGTGCATGAGCATTGAGTACCACCCAAAAGGTCTAGACACCTTCATATTTTTTATTCCCATCAGTCCCTCATGGATTAGATAAGCTAAATGAGATGTAAAGTAAAAAATAAGGGCTAATTGGTGGTGCAGTGACTGTACCATCATGAACATATAAGGTACTAGCATATGAGTTTCCTTATCATGCCCTAGAAATAAAGTCAAAGATTTATAAACTTCTTGTGCCCTTCTACTGAATAAGTCTAATCTAAAGGGCTCTGGTGTGCTTACACTGATAGCACACATGGATCCAAGCTTCTCAAAAAATTTCCTCAAAGGCCCTGTCCTTAGATAATCTCTCTTTGCTTCATAGATTTCAATAAACTCTATGAAATCTATCTTCTCTAACCCCGAAGATGGATCATTCAATGAAACTACTTCCCTAATCTCTTCCTCTGTGATGTTGATTAGGTCTCTACCATTTATATCCTTGACGCACTTTTTCATAGGATCATAGCACTTAGCTATCTAAATTAATAACTTAGCATCCATAAAAACACCAGGGACAACCAACTTCCCAATATCAAATTTCCATATATTACTTAAGGGGGCACAACCATTCCTTTGTGAATAAGCTGAATTGAATAGAATAAGACCGTTATTCTTGTCACCCACCTTGGCATCTCTCATCCAATTTCCATTGTCATGGAGACCGTCTACAACTAAATCTCTATGGTTTCTTGGAACTAGTTCTTTCATCCTAGCTACCCCATTGTCTGAATGTGGAAGTAACTGCATTAAATCCTTAAAAATCCCTCTTTTGGTATACTCTATTTGACCAGACAAATTCCTCTTGGGCGACATCTTGAGACTAGGGCTTTTACACTAATATAGGAGCACTCAAGAAAAACTCTAAAATACTAACCAGTAACACAAAACCTTTACAAATCTTCACAGTCCTCAAGAAAATCTTAAGAAATAGAAAATTTGACCTACTGGGCACCTATAGATTCTTTGCTTGAAATCACCTTGAGAGAAAAATTAGCTCGCTAGAAATGCTTATGAGAATGGTGAATAGAAACAATGATTCAATTTTGATGTATAGAGTCAGCAACTACCTACAATCTGTCCTCATGTAACACATTAAATCTACCATTACTAAAAGTTGGCAGCCTTAGTTATTCACAAGATGTGAAAAATGTCACTGAGCAAAAATTTGAATTTAGGCCCTAAATTTATTTCTTTTCCAGCGCATCGGACGGTTGGCAAGTCAACCAGCAAAAACCCTATTTACTTTCCCTAAGTCAGTTCTAGATCAATGAGAACATTTCAAAATTTCCATGTGGGGAAAGAAAATAACTTATCTTCACTTTGCCCATAACGGATAGGTGTCACCTCATCACTAAAGCGCAAACCAAAACTTGTTAGAAGAACCAACTCAAGATATAACAACCACCGTTGATGCACTTTGATCAGATTATCATCAGATTTTAACAAAACCTTGGCCCCACAAAACATGTTGAAAACCTTCAACAAATTAGGAGATGCCACCTCAGAAACATCAGCAAGCCAAAAAATCCCACCTCATCTATGGTGTCAAAAACACCTAGCAATTGGAACATGTCACTAATACCCTAGGCCAATCAAAAAAGACCACATCATCAAAAACCTATAGTAAAGGACCCACCGAATGATCCTCCTCTTTAAACAAGATCAATGGTTGTCACCATATCACTGACCTTAAAGAGTGCGCATCTTGTCTCAATGGTATAATGACAACTGTGAGATCTTGTTGTGCTTTAATCTTTCGAGAAAGACAGGCCCCACTATGACACATCACTAATCTATCACAAATCATACACTACCATGTCGCACATAACTGACAAGTGGGACCTCTATCATCTACATTCATAGTTCAAAAAATCCTGACAACCGCCACATCATAACTCTTGGGAACCAATAGGAAACTGACATATCAACATGACCTGGCACTGTCAGGATCCACTACAGACTTTATTCCTTAGCGATGATCTAACGGTCATCGCTATACTATAATGCATAAAAGGAAATCATCTTGGTGTCAAGATATAGCAACAACCGTAGGATATAATCATTCTTTAAATGCCAGCATACCTTATGATCAGTTGGGCTTGCTTGGACAGGTGGCGCCGTGTTGCTAAAGCGCATGTCAGGGATTCTGACAATCGGGAGTCTTGTGGTGCAATGACAACCACATATTTTAAAGGTCTAACACTTTTTAGAAAATTAAACTAAGACTTAGGCATAGTGATATAAATTAAAAGGGGAAAATATAGCACATGCATATTTGGAAGTTTTAGTGAGCCAAAAAGTAACGCTAGAATATAACAAGGCTTAAGAACAACTAGGGTTTTATCAAAAGCAAGGGGTTTTTTAACATAAAACCTAACCCTCAAATCCCTAAAATGGATTAATTTTCAAAAATATCTGCATGAAGTTGAAAATTTTGTACAGTGATAATAGTGGCTCATGCTCGGGGATGTGTATCTCTTCCAGATACAACAAGAAACTAGAATCTCCTAGAAAAGTAGAGCAAATCAAAACTTCGACTGGAAAAATAGGGAACTATACACAAAAACCTCAAAACCAAACCTGTACAGGGGTTGAAAAGATTTCTTTAAGAGAAATAGAACTTTAAGAATTGACCATGAACTGGAAATTCCATGAGCTCGCTTGTTAAACTTTTCAATAGATAAGATTTTGTCACCCATTTGTCTTCAATAATATATGGTCCTAACCAGATGGGATCAAGTTTCCCATGCTTGCCTTTATCTTCTAGTCTTCCATTCCACATTAACACCATGTCACCATTTGTAAAAGTTCTCTGAGTAGTCCTTCTATCATACAGGACTTTACATTGGGCATGCATCCTTTCATTCTTATCATGCGCTTCATTTCTCACCTCATTGAGTTGAATTAGATCATTCATCCTGATTGCCATAACTTCTTCCAAATCATCATCATATGCCTGAATGAACTGGTACATCTATAACAAATTATTTTGGGGTAATCTTACATTGATTCCATATACCAAGTCAAAAGGGGCACATCCAATTTCATTTTTAACTGTAACCCTATCATCCCATAGGGCTTGTAATAATTTGGAATCCCAAGCTTTCTTATTTTTGTCCAGGACTCTTTTTAGAATTTTGACCAAACTCTTATTGCTAGATTCTACCTGGCCATTACCTTGTGGATGATATGGAGAGGAATATGAGATTTTTATACCATTATTTTGATAGAAATTAACAAATACATCTGACCTAAAACACATTGCATTATCCACAACTATGGATTCTAGGCAACCAAATCTTGTCAAGATATTTTGCATCATAAAATCTGTCACCACTTTGCTAGTTGCTCTTCTTGTTGGGATTGCCTCAACCCACTTGGTGAAATAGTCAGTTGCCACTAGGATGTAAGAATGTCCACCACTAGATTTATTAGGAATTTCACCAATAAAATCCATATCGCACTTCTGGAAAGGAGCCTAAATAGAAACAGGTTTAAGAGGCAAATTTCCAGTAAATTTCAATTTTCTAGCAAATCTTTGACAAGGGTCACATTTTTTAACAAATTGATGGGTATCTTTGAAAAGTGAGGGCCACCAAAAACTTGATCTAATGATCTTATGGGCTGTTGTCTTTTCCATATAATGCCCTCCAGAAACTGCATTATGCATTTCATTTTAAAAAAATCTGCCTTTTCTTGATCTACACACCTGAGTAAAACACCCTCATTATTTCTCCACCAAAGTTCACCATTTAAAATTGCATACCTTATATATTGGAGTTTAATAGTTCTTTTCTTGTTGTCATTCAATTCAGGGGGTAAAACCATCCTTTGTAAATACTTGACAATTTCCTTGTACCATTCACAACAGTCCATATTCCACACATAAGGTTTCTGATCCTCCTCTAGCATATTTATTTGGTTTGCATTTAAATTACTCTGAGCCATCAATTTTTCTAATCCCAATCCTCTCACTAACTTTGTAATGTGGATATCAATATTGAACTCCTGGATCGTATTAATCCACCTACATCTTCCTGAAACCTCTTATTGGACTAGAATGTCTTTGACTGTAGCACTTGGAACATATGCAACCACTATGGCTCCCACTAAATAACATCTAAATGTTTTAATGGCCTTCACCAAGGTATAAGCTTTCTTTTCAATAATGTCATAATTTAATTCTACTACCTGCAAGGTTTTACTAAAAAAAGAAATTGGTTGTTGAAAACCTTCAACATTTTTTGTAATAGTACTGCAGCAATGGTATGGGCAGATGCAAAGGAAAATATTTGCATGGGTTTATTGTAGTCTGGTGTTTTCAAGACTGGAGCATGCCTAATGGCCCTCTTGATATCATTAAAGGCCTGTATTGCTTCCATATTCCATTCAACCTTTGCTCCTTTCTTCAACATTCTTGATATAGGAATATTGATTTCTGCAAAGTTTGTAATAAACCTTTTTAGAAAATTAACCCATCCTAAAAAGGATTGAATTCCCTTGATGTTCTTTGGTAGGGATAATCTATCAATAGCTTCCACTCTTGCAAGGTCTATCCTTACCCCATCCTTTGAAACAATATGTCCTAGATGCTTTCCTTCTACTACACCAAAGGCACACTTCTTTGGGTTCAAAGAAACCCCATACTCTAAAGCTCCAATGAAAATTTTCTCTAAGTGTTGGCAATGTTGTTCCTCCTTGGCTGAGAAAGCTATAAAGTCATCCTAATACACCACCATAAATCTATCAATGAAATCTGCAAAGGCCACATCCATAGCCCTTTGAAAAGTAGCACCAACATTAGTCAACCCAAAGGGCATCCTTACATAAACATGTCCCCCATGGGGTTGTAAATGCAGTTTTAAATTTCTCTGTGTCCTTGACCATAACTTGGTTGTAACCAGAAAAAACATCCATCATAGACATTAGTTCTGATCCAGTGACCTTCTGTAACATGTTCTCCATATTTGGCAATCCATAGTTATCCTTCAGAGAGTTTATGTTAAGATTCCTGAAATCTACACATAACTTGATATCACCATTTTTCTTTCTAACAGGCACCAAATTAGAAACCCAAGTGGAATGCCTAATAGGCTTGATTATTTCGGCATCCATCATCTTTTTGAGTTCACCCTGCATTTTAGGGGCTAGGGTTGGATTAACAGGTCTCAGTTTTTGCCTAAAGGGTTTTGTACCTTCTTTGAGTGGAATCTCATGTTGGAAAAGGTCTTCCCTATAAGCTATAAGATCTTCATAAGACCAAGCAAAACCATGCCTGAATTTTTTGAGAAGATCAATCAAATTTTTCTTGACTCTTGGGGATAAAGACTTACCAATATAAACCTTCTTAGGAACAAAACTTGATCCTAAGTTTATTTCCTCTAGTTCATCAATTTTATTAGTATTCGTAGAGAAAGCCTTGTCCTTATTATCAAATGCTCTTTCAAGCACAGCCAATCCTTTAGGAACTCTATTTGATTTTAACTACAGAACTTCTTTTCCAAAGATAACATCTTTACCATCCACTATGTTAACATAATTACTGAAATCCATTTCTTTGTCACCAAAGTGAGACTCACAATGAAGAAACCTCAGTATATCTTGGTCATTAGAAAAAAACTTGCCAATTATCTAAATTGTCAGGAATAGAAGACCTGGCTTGTACTTCTATTTTGGAAACATCTGCAAATGTAACTGTTGCCCAAAATTGCCTATTTTATACAATTTGGCTAAAATCCACTCCAAGGTCTCTATTTTCCCTTGCCAATGTGTCCCTAAAAATTTCATGTTGCATTTCTTGGTCAGCTCTAGATTGGTCAGTAAACACTACACTAACCTAGCTCAGTAAAACACTGCAATACTCAGTTAACACTATGGAGGTCAGTTAGCACTAAAGTGGTTGGTTAATTCTAGACCGACCTAGCTCGGTTAATACTAGACATAATTTCCTATGACCCAAGCCAATTCTTGGCCTTTTCTTTTTTCATGTTACTTTATCCTGGCCTCTCTGTTAGACCAAGTTCCATCAATGTAAAAAATTCTGTGAGTTGGTCCTGTCTTCAAAGTTTTCCTGCATTTGTTCTGCCCTGCTACAACTTGTTTTCATTTGTGAAGTAGATCCACAAGGTTTCATGGCTTGCAATCTGAACCCCATGTTCTTCAATGTGTTGTCAAACCCTAGTTTAGATCGCATGACCTAATTCACAAAAACCTTAGAGATATTCAAGTTTAAATGCTTGTAGGAAATACTGGTGTCACAGTGTTCTAAAAAAAGGTTCAGTGTCGAAAACCCTCTGTGTTTTCTTCCTTTCAGTCTGAAAGCCCAGTATGTTTTCGACCTTCACTATGAAAACCCTCTATTTTTTTGTCCCCTTTGGTACTTTATTTTTCTTCTCTAGTGTCAGCATTCTTTTTATGTGCACAACTCCAATCAGGTAGGCCCAGTGGTTGTTTTCGAAGAACGCTAGCGGTCTGTCGCATGATCGCATAGCACCTTTTTAGGCTATGTGAACATGCGACAAACCATTAGCCGCATTGATAGGGGCCTGTAGTTTGGTGACATGCCCACATTTCATTGTTCGCTGGTGACAAGGTTTTACAGTAGGCCCAGGATGTAAGTGCGGTAAAGATCCGATGGTGGTCAAATATTCGCATGGGATCTTCCAACCCTGTGCGATCATGCAACAACCATCCAATTAGAATCACAGTGGGCCTAGGATGCAAGTGCGGTAAAGATCCGACAGTGGTCACATGTTTGCATGGGATCTTCTGACCCCATACGATCATGTGACAACCATCTGATTAGAATCACAGCGGGTCTGATGAGCTTCCAGTGGTGGGTCCTCTCTTCGTGATGTGTTTGTGTTTCATTGGTCACCATGTGCTGATAGGGATTTGTAGGTGGGCTCGTTCATCAGAGGGTCCTAGCTCAAAGAGATCTACAGTTGTCACATGATCTCATGGGATCTTCTAACCCCATGAGATCACATGCCCACCATTAGATTAGAATCTCAGTCAAGGTGGGCCCGGGGTTGGTAAAGCGGATGCGCAGTTGCGTGGTTAAGAGATTTTGCGTGGTCGCTAGATGAGCCCGAGGTTAAGGAAAAGTTCACATGACTTGGAAACTAAGGAGAAGGTGAACCCAAGGTGAAACCTAGGTTAAGTTTGTAGTGCAATCTTGAGCCTGGGTGTCTATGTGGTAGTAGAGATAGATTCTAAGGGGTTGTCGCATGATCGCATGAGGCCTTTTTGGCTCATGCGATCATGTGACCAACGTTCAAATTTCACCAGTGTTAAATCTAGTTTGCGGGCTACGAAGCGAATGGTAGATAGTAAAGGCTTGTCACATGATCGCATGAAGCCTTTTTGGCCCATGCACTCATGCGAGCAGTGTTATTTCAAGGCAGTATGACTATTTTTCGTGGGCTTTCTTTCAAGGTGAATGTTGCAGGTGGTGGGTACCTGAGAAATTGATGTTGCAAGACATGCATAGTTAGGGGAAGATGATGAGGAGGTCTAGCTAGCTATCAAGGTTTGTTTCTTGTCCTAGGAAGGTACCAGTTAGCATTCATGGTGAGGCTTATTGCAAGAAAATTGATGAATCCAGGTTTCATGTCTGTAGGTTGTTTGCAGTACAGGGATGGGTCATTTGTCTGATTGGCCATGATATTAAAGAGACATATTCATGATCGAACTTAGCATTAATTCTTAGGGTACCTAGTGTTTGTTATTATATTGTAAATCTTCTAACCCTGGTTATTTTTTTGGACTCTTGCCTATGTGCAGTGAGTGTTGTATATAATGTTTCTTGAGAGCTTTTGAGCTCAGAGTTTGCAATTTGTAAAAGAGTTTTTTTTCTTTCTTGGGGAGTTATCCATGGCATTTGTTCTACCCTCTAGCTCTTACAGCTTGTAATCTTTCATTGAAATCTCAAGTTTAATAGAGGCTATCCATGGCATTTGTTCTACCCTCTGATCTTTTCCTTATCTATATTTCTCTTATTGAATGTAATATACTGGCCTTATTGGAGAAGTCTTGGAGTTCCAGAGCCCTTCTTTCTTTCAACTTATATGTTTACTACTGTGTATGATTTGATATGAGTGAGTTTGTGGGTATTCTTCAGCCCCCTATCATTCTATCTCATTCCTGTACCCTTTTGCTAAAGAGAACATTTGCTTGTAGGTCATAGGTTGTGTCTTATGTCTAGGCCCTCCTATGAAATACTAATGCAAGCCTATTTAGAGAGATTGTGTTCTATTAGATCTGAGAGCCTTCATGTGAGTTTGGTCAGTGTATTGTATTCATTTCATTTCGGTGCATCACCTAGTAGGCAGTTTTCTTTCCTGTTATTTCCCTTTCATGCACTCCTTCTAACCCTTTCCCTTCAAAGTTTTACTTTCCTATCTAAGAGAAAACTAAGGTGATAATCCAAGAGGAACCAGCCTAAAACCTAGAGGTTTCATCTCGGTTAGCAAAGGTCCCACAACCTTGAGATGATTCCCATGTTATATTGAGTTATCAAGACCAAGAGAGCTTGAACAGAGGTGCAAAAAATCAGTGTATAACAATTCTGGCATGCCCGGTGGGACCAAGAGATCATAGTTTTTATAATTATTTCTAGTTTTGATATGCTTCCAGTAGGTTTCAGACCTTTGAGAGGTCATTATTTTTCATATCTAGCGACTCCAAGTTTACATTCACTGGTTTAAAGCAGATTTAGTACCTAAGATGGATTACCATCCTTCTTTTCATGAGGACAACCCTTCATTTCATGAAGGTCAACTTTATCAGAGTAGTGGTACTTCTAATTTCATGCAGGACTACTCAATTGTAGCAATGAACCAACATACACCTCATGCTTTCTCCCCACCCGCCCAACTTCCAGTATCATGGCAACACCAATACACATACCAGAAGCCTCAAGAGGAGATGCCTTGCATAGAGGAGTATGCTTATCATGCCCAGATCCAACAACAACAAGCTCTGGCTTAGTAGGATCAAGGTTATAGGAGGTATTTGGCAGAACAATACAAGAGAAATGAGGCCAAGCTTGCTGAAGGGTTGGAGGCCCAGAAGAAGTTTCATCAAGGGGAGTTGGAAGAATAAAGGGGATATTATGAAGAGGTGTTGGAAACATAAAAAAGACATATACAAACACAAGAAAAGGAGTAGTTCAATGCTATGATAGAACTGAAGCAAGGTTAGGAAACCCTTACAAGCAATCTCATAGCACTAAAGGAGGTTTGCGAGGAAAATTTAGTGGCGGTCAGTGCTACTGCAGCTGCAAAAGAAGAAGATTTTCAAGGAACATTAGTAGCTCAGAGAGATGCTTATGAAGAGTTGGAAGTTCATAAGAATAACTATGAAAGGGTGGTTCAAGACTAGAAAATTTTAATGGAAGCCATGTTTGATAGGGGCATTGAATTTCAAATGGAGAAAGAAAAGGAGTTGGCAGCCCATAAGGAGTTTCATGATAAAGAAATACAAGTGCACAAAGCAATAATAGGGCTCTTGATTCTAAAGGGTGCCAATGATAAAGAAACTCATCAGATACAACTTGAGGAAGCTCTTTGTAAAGAAAAGGAGGCAATATCAGGGTTATCTAATGAATCTTATAATGTTGTCAAGTAGGCCATCGAATTGGAGGCTGATTTATTTGAAGAGTTTCCTTGTTTTGTTGAAGATGACAATGCTTCTAATATGCCACTCATCTCATCTGCTGAAGGACAGAAAAAGGAGTGTTCTCCTGAATAGAAGCCTGTTGCTAAGAGTATTGACAAGAGAAATGATGTGAAAGAAGAGGCTCCTCTGCATGAATTGATAGTTAAAAATCTTGACAATAGTGAAAAGAGCCCCAAGTTCATTCTTTCTAGGGGTTGCCCCTTAAGGTACTTAGCAAGAGCAGAGGCTAGCCACAAAGATCTAGTCATGTTTGTGTCCAAACATAAGTGTTCAGATGAAGCTAAAGCTGAGGGTGAACTTGCAGTTTAGCAAAAGCAAGCTCAACACACTTATCTACCCCTAGATAATGGAGATAAAAATCTGTTGGTGGAGGTGAGTCAATTTTCTTATGTCCTTCAGGAGGTAGTGCATCGGTTCTTCATACAACTATGTGTACTACCTTCTTGTTAGCTATCCTCCTGCATGAAAAGTATTGTACCGTAAGGAGGAGGGGTAGCTACTTTTAACAACTAGTAAATGGTTTTGTTTAAATAAGGTCTCTGCACTGGTTAGTTTAGGATAGGTTATTTTTTCCTGCTTTCTTCCAGCTTTCTAGTTTAGTCTTTCCCTGTTTTCCAAGAAGTGCTTGAGCAAAAGTTCCTCTTCTCGATTCACTTTTTGTCCCTCTGTCAATTTTTTGTGTTCCTGAGAAGACCCCATGCCTAATGGATATGTCAAGGTCACTGGTCCAATGTCTAGCAGGCTGACATCCCATAGAAGTCACCAAAATGTTGCCCAAAATTGCCTATTTTATACAATTTGGCTAAAATCCACTCCAAGGTCTTTGTTTTCCCCTGCCAATGTGTCCCTAAAAATTTCATGCTACATTTTTTGGTTAGCTCTAGATTGGTCAGTAAACACTACACCGACTTGGCTCGGTAAAACACTGCAATGCTCAGTTAACACTGGGGTGGTCAGTTAGCACTAAAGTGGTCAGTTAATTCTAGACCGACCTAGCTCGATTAATACTAGACATAATTTCATGTGACCCAAGCCAATTCTTGGCCTTTTCTTTTTTCATGTTACTTTATCTTAGCCTCTTTGTTAGACCAAGTTCCATTAATGTACAAAATTCTATGAGTTGGTCTTGTCTTCAAAGTTTTCCTATGTTTGTTCTGCCCTACTGCAACTTGTTTTCATTTGCGAAGTAGATCCACAAGGTTTCACAGCTTTCAATCTAAACCCCATGTTCTTCAATGTGTTGTCAAACCCTAGTTTAGATCGCGTGACCTAATTCACAAAAACCTTAGAGATATTCAAGTTTAAATGCTTGCAGGAAATATTGGTGTCGCAGAGTTCCAGAAAAAGGTTCAGTGTCGAAAACCTTCTGTGTTTTCTTCCTTTTGGTCTGAAAGCCCAGTGTGTTTTCAACCTTTTCTCTGAAAACCCACTATGTTTTTGTCCCCTTTGGTGCTTCATTTTTCTTCTCTGGTGTTAGCATTCTTTTTATGTGCACAACTCCGATCAGGTGGGCCTAGTGGTTGTTTTCGAAGAACGCTAGCAATCTGTCACATGATTGCATAGCCCCTTTTTAGGCTATGTGAACATGTGAAAAATTGTTAGCCACACTGATAGGGGCCTACAGTTTGGTGATGTGCCCATGTTTCATTGGTCAGCTAGTGACAAGGTTTATAGTGGGCCCAGGATGCAATTGCGGTAAAGATCCGATGGTGGTCACATGTTCACATGGGATCTTTCGACCCCATGCGATCATGTGACAACCATCTGATTAGAATCACAATGGGCCTAGGATGCAAGTGCACTAAAGATCTGATGGTGGTCACATGTTCACATGGGATCTTCTGACCCCATGCGATCATGTGACAACTTTCCGATTAGAATCATAGTGGGTCCGATCAGCTTCTGGTGCTGGGTCCTCTCTTCGTGATGTGTTCATGTTTCATTGGTCGTCATGTACTGATAGGGATTTGTAGGTGGGCTCGTTCATCAGAGGGTCCCAGCTCAAAGAGATCTATGGTTGTTGCATGATCTCATGGGATCTTCCAACCCCATGAGATCATGCGCCCATCGTTAGATTAGAATCTCAGTCAAGGTGGGCCTAGGGTTGGTAAAGTAGATGCGCGGTTAAGAGATTTCACATGGTCGCTAGATGAGCCCGGGGTTAAGGAAAAGTTCATGTGACTTGGAAAATAAGGAGAAGGTGAACTCAAGGTGAAACCTAGGTTAAGTTTGTAGTACAATCTTGAGCCCGGGTGTCTATGTGGTAGCGGAGATAGATTCTAAGGGGTTGTCGCATGATCGCATGAGACCCTTTTGGCTCATGAAATCATGCGACCAACGTTCAAATTCACCCAGTGTTGAATCTAGTTTGTAGGCTACAAAGCAAATGGCAGATAGTAAAGGCTTGTTGCATGATCACATGAAGCCTTTTTGGCCTGTGCAATCATGTGACCAGTGTTATTTCAAGGTAGTGTGACTATTTTTCATGGGCTTTCTTCCAAGGTGAATGTTGCAAGTGGTGGGTAGCTGAGAAATTGATGTTGCAGGACATGCCCAGTTAGGGGAAGATGATGAGGAGGTCTGGCTAGCCATCAGGGATCATTTCTTGTCCTGGGGAGGTACCAGTTAGCATTCATGATGAGGCTTGTTGCAGGAAAATTCATGAATCTAGGTTTCTTATCTACAAGTTGTTTGCAGTATAGGGATGGGTCATTTGTCTGATCGGCCATGATATTACAGAGACATATTCATGATCAAACATAGCATTAATTCTCAAGCTACCTAGGGTTTGTTATTATATTATAAATCTTGTAACCCTGGTTAGTTTTTTGGACTCCTGCCTGTGTGTAGTGGGTGTTGTATATAATGTTTTTTGAGAGCTTTTGAGCTCAGAGTTTGCAATTTGTAAAAGAGTTTTTCTCTTTCTTGGGGAGTTATCCGTGGCATTTTTTCTGCCCTCTGGCTCTTACATCTTGTAATCTTTCATTGAAATCTTAGGTTTAATAGAGGCTATCTGTGGCATTTGTTCTGCCCTCTGGTCTTTTCCTTATCTATATTTATCTTATTGAATGTAATATACTGGCCTTATTGGAGAATTCTTGGAGTTCTAGAGCCCTTCTTTCTTTCATCTTATATGTGTACTACTGTGTATGATCTAATTTGAGTGAGTTTGTGGGTATTCTTTAGCCCCCTGTCATTCTATCTCATTCCTAAACCCTTTTGCTGAAGAGAACATTTTCTTACAGGTCATAGGTTGTGTCTTATGTCCAGGCCCTCCTATGAAATACTGATACAAGCCTATTTAGAGAGATTGTGTTCTATTAGATCTGAGAGCCTTCATGCTAGTTTGGTCAATGTATTGTATTCATTTCATTTTGATGCATCACCTAGTTGGTAGTTTGCTTTCCTGTTATTTCCCTTTCATGCACTCCTTCTAACCCTTTCCCTTCAAAGTTTTACTTTCCTATCTAAGAGAAAACTAAGGTGATAATCTAAGAGGAACCAGCCTAGAACCTAGAGGTTACATCTTGGTTAGAAAAGGTCCCACAACCTTGAGATGATTCCCATGTTATACTGAGTTATCAAGACCAAGAGAGCTTGAACAAAGGCACAAAAACTTAGTGTATAACAGTAACATCTTCTAGTCTAAGAGCTATATTAGCCAATAAGTCTACCATTCTATTATGACTTCTTTCCATCCAACTAATATTAAAAGCATTAAAGCTTTCAATTTCATGCCACACTGCATTCCTATACTATTTCAACTTCTAATTTTTTGAAGTATATTTGAATTAACCTGGGAAACCACTAACTCTAAATCCCCTATTACTTTCAAACATTTTATACCATTCCTTGATGCCAATCTTAGACCTATCAGTAAAGCCTCATACTTTGCAACATTATTTGTGCAAGAAAATAGCAAAGAAAAGGAGAATTCAAAAGTTTTACCATTAGGAGATATAAGCAATATTCTAGCTCCAGACCCCTCCTTGCTATTGGCTCCATCAAAATACATGGTCTAAAGACTATCAAGATCAATCCATCCCTCCTGACTATCTGATCTATGGGTATGTTCAACACCTTCCTCTACTTCCTTACCTTGGACCTTGAAGGCATTAATATCAGTATCAAGGAAACAATTCATGGTATCTTCTTCTTCTTCTTCAATCATATGTGGAGTTCTAGATTCCCTAGTGACCTTGATACTCTGTCCTTCCAAATTAAAAGTGGCAAATGACAAGTCCCACTACCAAGACACTCATGGTCAATTGTGTATTGGGGTATGCAGCTAATTTATATGGGAGGGCCTTGATAGTACCTACAATTGGTACTTCCCTTGAATCCATTGCTCGACATCTACCATGGGGTGTATCCACCTTTAATCCTAATGACTTCATAACCTCAGTAGGCATAATAGTATTTGATGCTCCAGAATCAATCATGCAATTTTTTAGGAACTTTCCATTTATCTGCAGAGTCAAGAAAAAGGGATGAACTATTTCTGCTATAGTACTAACAACATTTGTATCCAAATAAATTTGGAGAATTTTAGAAACAATCTCCTCACTACAACTTCCAACTTCATCATTGATAGTTTCTATTTGTTTCTTAGTTCCCTCTATTTTCTGAGGGTCCACAGATGCCACACCATTTACCCAATTTAGGGCCTTCTCTTTATGTTCTTCTATTCTTGTCATTTCTAACAATGGAACCTTGACAGTTATCTAAGATAGTAACTTGCTCATATCAACTGGCACATATTTTGAATCAGATACATCAGGTCTTAAACTTGCAACTTCTTTAATCTCTTGAATAGGTATGTCTGTAGTTTTTTTATTTTGAATTTCACTTCCTTTTCTCACAACTGGCATTTCCTCAGTTGTAGGTTTGGGTTTGACCTTATAAACAATGTTTGGCTTCACATTTTTCTTTACTTTAACTTTATCAGCAGCATCAAGACCTTTAGATTTATCTTGTGACACTTTTACATCCTTATCTATCTTCTTGATGAAAATACTAGCTCGCTTCTGATTTGGAATACCAATCACTCTATTTCTCAAGTTGTAGCTTGTTTTTTCTTGAATAACCAAATTTTCTATTATTAAAGCAATTTACTCATCAGAAGGCCTTCTTAAAGTAACTGTCTCTTTACCTTTTCCAACATTACACTGGACAGTATCAGGTTGACCATCCTCATCAGAGAAAACTTGTTGATGATACAATTCAGTCTTAGTATGAGAATTAAGACTATTTTCATCTTCATCATTAGAATCCACCTCATCCCAAACATGGGAAGAAATCATTCCACAGCCCTAATCATCATAAGGTTGTTCCTCATTACATTCTTGTTCTTCATGTGCAGAAACATTCTGAGATATGACACAATAATTAGAATCATGTAGGGACTGACAAGCTATACACCATGGAACCTCCTCCACTACATTCATTGAATTTCTTTGCAATGGGTCAGGGGTTCTATCATTTGGCCTATCCCTTCTTTCAGGAAGAATTGGCTTCCCATCTTTCCATTGAGTGTTGTAGGTGTAATTCTGCATTCTTAGTGCTTTGTTGAAGTTATTGAAGGGAGGTTTATTCCCTCCTATAACTTTATTTTTGTTTTCACCAGGCTTCAAGTCTGTAATTGCCTTCAAAATCTGCTTTAGGTTATCATCATCTTTAGGTTTTATACCTTGAGGTTTCCCTAGGTCCCTTCTATTCAACAAAGGTGATTTGTCATCTTCCCTTCTTCCCAATTTCCCTGAAATCCTTCTATTACTTTCTTTGTTCATAGCTAACTTATAAGCTTCAACAAGACTTCTTGGATTCTTTTCCCTCAAAAGGTAGCCCATCTTAGAGTCAAAGGCATTTAACTATGTGACAAGACACACCCTATCATCAAGTCTGATAACCTACAACAACTTACGCATAGCCTTTTGAAACCTGACATTAAATTCAACAACATCTTCATTGAAGTTTTTCTTTATGTTGTTAAATTCATTGAGCATAAAACCTTCAGGTGTTTTGTCACCATATTGTTCTTTGAAACAATTTCTAAGTTGATTCCATGAACCTATACTACCATGTGGCAAGACCCTAAACCAATCCCTTGAATCTTCTGTTAGGGATTGCACAAACAGTTTCATGATAACATCATTAGGAACAATATTATAATCATCAATGACATCAATAAAATTCTTTAAATGTTCCTCACAAGTAACAACATTGCTCCTAGTAAACTTAGGAATTTTTTTTCTAATTTCTTCAAGGAAAGGGTTAGGATAACTAGGGATACCAGTAAAAATCAACTACTTACACCTTTCATGTATAACTCATGTATTAAAAATACCAGCACCCTGAGATGTAGATGCATTATTATTTGTAGTGGTAGCACTTCCAAGTCCACCTAGTGGGGGTACACTTGTCTGATTTGCTATATTTTCAACATTTTCTCCCTGTATCATGGTAGAGCTAGCAAAATTTGTGGGCCCTGCAGAGCTTCTAAGAAATTCAATTTTCTTTTTCATTTCTAGTGTTGCAGCTTCTAGTTCTTCTTTTTCAAGTTCTTTGGCTAGCAATTCCTGTTCCTTTTTGGCCTTTTCAAGGTCTACTTCCAACCTTAAAGCCTAGTTTCTAGGGAGTTTAGGGGCTATAGGTTCTTTAATTGAAATGCCCACTTCTTTTTGTTTCCCTTTATCTCTTGGTTTCCTTGTTTCAAATGTTTGATGGACAACAGGGAACTCATTCATCTTTTTAGGAATGGGAACATAATTTATAGCCTCGAAATCTAACAGTTGCCTTCTTAATTGGTCAGCCCTTATCATGGCATCTCTAACCTTTTCTTCTTTTTCATTTTCCCTTTTTTGCCTACTAGCTGCTTGTTCTTGAATTCTTCTTTCCAATTCATATACTTCCTCAAATATCTCTTCAGAATCAGGCAAAGTTGTTTCAGGTTCAGTATGTTGTGCTTGAGGCTTTTCTTGTTGATCCTAAGACTCATGGAGACCCTGGGGCAATGATGAACCAAGGGTAAATGGAGGAAGAAAATCTTGTCCACTCCTACTTTTACTTCTAGATCTTCCCTCCCTTCCATGTTGTCTTTTAGGGATCATCCTCCTATTTTGGGGTGGCCTTTTTCACCCTCTCTCTCTATGGGGGACTAATAATCCTCATATTGGTTTAGGCCTAGATCAACTGCCTCCTCATATTCTGAGGCATTTCCTTCCTGACTAGGAGGAGAAATATTTTAATGTCTTGGAATTCCTTTTTGTTTCCAGGTAAGAGACATATCATTAGTATCCTTTTATCTCCTAACCTAAGTTGTTCTAGATGTGGTAGAAAGCTCACCCTGTAGACTTTCCTTTAGGTGCTCCTTCCTCCAAGACCTTGTGTTTCTGAAGCTCATGATGATGTAGTTATTAAAGCACTAGTTACAAAGATGTTTTAGAGTCGCCACTCACAATTTGGTGAGAAGGTATTGAAACTTTTGAAACTGACTCTTATATATTTTAATGGAAACTATTGGATATGATAAACAAGCCTACCAAGAGTCTAGCTCTACTCATACCTGCATTGTTTATAGATTATTTATTACACAAGGGATATCAAATGATTAAAATAGGAAAGTCAGGAGTCCAGCTCAACTTGGAACTTGCACTATTTGGTCATGATTACAATCTGCTCCCCAATAGAGTCACCATTTTGTTGGTTCCCAGATAGGATTTTACACTCCATGAGATACCAATATGCTTACAATGGATGTTAAGGAGTGGTTATTTCCAAATGTGGGTAATCTATAAGCAACTGGACCAACTATAGGGACAAGACTGCCCTCTTCACTTTTGGCTCTACAAAACCAAGGTAGGTACACCTGATCCAATAGTTTTAACTTCATTTCTTATCTAATACTGGATCTTACAATAGATAATAGTGATAAATTACTAAGTAACAACCTATTACTCATTGACTCTCCATCACTGGGTAGAATAACATATAAAGTAAATAAAAGTAAAAGTCTGGTATTAATTCAATGTTTTTCAGGATTTCAAGATTCCAATCATTCCATACAAAGATAAGATAGGAAGATCAAGGCCAGTGCCTTATTCATTGGGCAATAGAGTCAGAAAATAGAATGAATACAATAGTGTTTGATGAAAGGTGGGTCTTTAACATAAATACAAACTACTTCAAATCTTTCCTACTTTCAGAAATCCTTGAATAGATTTAGTAAACATGCATCCAACTCAAAGCAATTTTAATCCAATCCTAGATCAGAACTTGAAGTTCAAACACATACATATAAACCTCGAAGAGACTTAAAAATTTACTGACCAAACTCATAGGAGAGACAAAGATCCAAGATTCATATTAAGTTCACCCTTTAAACTTTGCATACATCAAATCCTGAACAAAGCTTGCAAAATAATAGCAGCAACCTGTACTTCTCTATTTCTTTGATAAAATGATACAAAATTTACAATCCCTGACTAAGTGTTAGGTTTCATAATTTATATCTTTTTCTCCTAAGCTCTCAATACCTAGAATGATCCTGAAAAATCCTTTATATACAAGGAAATGGAACAAGCTACCAATCATTCTAGGGTTACAAAACTTCTAACCTAAAAAACTTTTACAACGAATTCAAAAGTTTACAATAAATATAATTGGTGAAGCAGATGAGATATTTGTTTAGGTAGTTGGGATATTTGTAGATGAACCACCTTTCTTTTTTTCTTCAATGTTGTCCTTGGCTTTCTTTGACAAATTTGATCTACAACATCTCACTGTCCATCCTGTAATAAATGTCTCCATATATCTTACCAACTTTTATATGACTCAAAAATATCTATCTTTATTCGCTCTAAGAGGTGGGTGGAGTATTCACCTTTTCCACATGAGGTATGTACTAATACCTCCACCTATCATACACATCTTCACTTGGGAACTAAAAATTGGAAAACTCAGCCTTTTTCTTTGATAATTATTCCCACTCATTTTCAATGTGAGTAACTCTATGCCGAAAATTGTCAAACATTGATTTAGCATTTATTAACAAATTGAAAGTACTACTAAAATAATAAGTGTTACTTAGGACACCAATCACCCTCTCTGATAAAAGTGCTTCCATCTCTTCCCTCCACTGATATGCCTCTTTGAATTTCCCTTTATATCTGAAAATAGTAGGCACCAATTCATAGTTTGAAAGCATCAATTAGGCTTTCAACATGCTTGAGTTTCTGATAAAATTATCTAAAATGATACCATACTGTACCATTTCCTTTACAACTTGATGCAGTGGCTTAATCACTAGATTAGGGTCTTCTTGTCCTTTTGACAACATATGAAATAACTTTACATTACGAGACCTTTCAATCCACTTCTTCAAAATTGGGGACATCTCTATCTTTTCCTTATTCAAGGTTTCAATTAAAGAAAATAATTTATAGGCATGACTGTGGAAAATAGAGGGCGTTAAATCAATAGCAAACTACATAATTACACCTATTATCTTTTCCTCATACTTTTCATTTTCTAAAGCTATGGCCTTTATGCTCTCCTCTTTTTCTTTCTCCAACTATACCCTTATTTCCCTCAGCATATTTCTTTCTTCTGTTAGTCTTTGATTCTCCCAGATAACCCTTGCATCCAAATTTGTCCCTAGGTAGGGGGATGGTGGTAACTCAATTATTGGGCTTGAAGATGAAGCCACTGTAGGCTTATCAGAAATCACCAACTAAGGAGACCTATGTTCTAAGGGCCCTGACAACTGTGCAATCAATTTGTCCTTCTGAATTAGCTCAACCTTGAGCTCATTGTAGGGTTTGAGAACCATTTCAAATTTGATCCTAAGCTCTTCCTTCTCTCTAGCATCTTTCTCTGCCACTTGGGCATTAAATTTGGCAGTTTCTAAAATCAAATTTGATGCTTCAACTCCAGATGTCTCTCCCACTCTCTGGACCAATAAGCTTCCTATATATCTTGCAGAGAGATCCTTTCTCTTTCCTTTATTTTCATCTTTATTTAGAGACCACATCACAAGAGTCACATGATCTTTGGAGAAAGAAAATCCTCTTGTAGCCTGTTCAGCCTGTTCTGCTATAGCAAGAGTCTTCACTTTGCTTTTTCTATCCTAATAAAAAACAATTGCATCTACAATGTCCCACTCTGGTAGAATTAGTACCCCTTCTATATGAACCATGGCCCTCCCTTCCTTTGCAGTAATTATATCAAATTGTTTGACCATTTCTGCCTTGGTCTCATTTTCTATTTCTATGATATCCCTAGCAGGAGACTCCTCTTTCTTCTTTTCACATATCTCCTTAAATTGATTTATTTTCATTCTCTAAAGAAATTGGGAGAATGCCCTGGTTTTAACAAACTTATCATTAGCAAGGAAAGAACTTGTGGCCTATTTTAGAATAGGGTCCATCTGTTTACCCTCAAACTCTTCTATTGAAAGATCCATGGCCACCTCCTTAGGTGCCTCAGGCATTCCTTCCTGCAAATCTTCATTAGAAACAAAATTTTTTTCCTCATTCCTCAACTATACAAGTTGTTCTGCCACCCCATGTTCATCCAATTGGATAGGCGATTGAGAAGGAGAATAAGCCTCCTCTCCTAGTCTTACTTCTTCTTGTTTCTACCTCTTTGGAGAGGGTTCTTGCACTGCTGGACAATTAATGGGTCTTTTCACTCTTGAAGTAGAAGGAATATCTTCACTTCTTTTCTATGGTGGTAGGAGAATAGTGTAACCATTCCTTCTTTGCATTGTGTAAACTCCCCTTGGGGTCAATTTCATGTATTTAGGCTGGCTCAAAATCTACCTAGCCCTCTCAGGGTCTGTCTTGCTCGCAGTTGCCCTCTTTTCATTAACTGCATACATGATGCCTTCAAAATGTTCCATAAGAGCATCCACTTTCCTTGCCCATGGTTTAAACCCCTTCAATGGGTCATAAGCTCTGTCAAAATTATGAATGAAATCTAGAGTTTTCTTATAGACGACCCACTTTTATTTCTTGACCTCTTGAGTTTGAAGATCAAACTCATTTCTGATTACATCCTCAGGAAAATTGAATTGATTCTCAATAAGAGCACACCTCAACTTATCTCTAAATACTCCTGAGAGAAAACCCTCAGTATCTGCACACCTCACCACTGCTTTGGACATTCTATAGGGCTACAAGACATTATTCAAATGCACCGATCCTCCTTGTGTAATCACATATTGATGTGCAATAGTTATATCAGAGAAAAAGGTTCCCCTTCCTTTACCAATGAGAGTGGACTCTTGCAAGTCTCCAATCTGTCTTAGAATTTTTGCATATCCCAACTTTAATGGGACTTGATAAGGTAAAATATAAGGTGCTACCTTGCAACCATACACTATAAAAACTGTGGAAAGTGGATATAAGATAATATCCCAAAAATTGTGGACAATAGTAATAACTTGGCAAAAATCCTTTGGCCTAATTAGCCTCAACAACTCTCTTTGAATCCTTGGATTATCAAGATGTAAAAGAGTTCTAAGTCTAGAGGCAAAATCTCTATAAAAAATAATATAGCTTGCATCAATTCTGTCCAATGACAGAGCTGTAGTCCACAACTACACTGGAAGAATTTCTCCAATCCTTTCCTTCACAATATCTATTGTTGTACCAAAATATTCATCACCCTTGTATAGAAACATGTGCATGAGCATTGCATACCACCCAAAAGGTCTAGACACCTTCATATTTTTGATTCCCGTCAGCCCCTCATGGATTAGATCAGCTAAATGAGATGTAAAGTAAAAAATAAGGGCTAATTGGGGGTGGAGTGACTATACCATCATGAACATATAAGGCACTGGCATATGAGTTGCCTCATCATGCCCTAGAATCAAAGTCAAAGATTTATAAACTTCCTCTGCCCTTCTACTGAATAAGTCTAATCTAAAGGGCTCTGGTGTGCTTGCACTGATAGCACACATGGATCCAAGCTGCTAAAAAAATTGCCTCAAAGGTCCTATCCTTAGATAATCTCTTTGTGCTTCATAGATTTTAGTAAAATCTATGAAATCTATCTTCTCTAACCCCACAGATGGGTCATTCAATGAAAATATTTCCCTAATCTCATCCTCTATGATGCTGATTAGGTCTCTACCATTTATATCCTTGACACACTTTGTCACAGGACCATAGCACTTAGCTATCTAAATTAATAACTTGGCATCCATAAAAACACCAAGGACAACCAACTTCCCAATATCAAATTGCCATATATTACTTAAGGGGGCACAACCATTCCTTTTTCGGCACATGGGACGGTTGGCAAGTCGACCAGAAAAAAACCCTGTTTACTTTCCCTAAGTCAGTTCTAGACCAATGAGAACATTTCAAAATTGCCATGTGGGGAAACAAAATAACTTATCTTCACTTTGCCCAGAATGAACAAGTGTCACCTCATCAATAAAGTGCAAATCAAAACTTGTCAGAAGAACCAACTCAAGATATAACAACCACCGTCAATGCACTTTGAATGGATGACCATCACATTTTAACAAAACCTTGGCCCCACAAAACATGTTGAAAACCTTCGACAAATCAGGAGACACCACCTCAGAAATGTTAGCAAGATGAAAAATCCCACCTCATCTGTGGTGTCAGAAACACCTAGAAATTGGAACACATCACTAATACCCTAGTGCAATAAAAAAATACCACATAATAAAAAACCTACAACAAAGGACCCACCGAATGATCCTCCTCTTTAAACAAGATCAACGGTTGTTGCCATACCATTGACCTTAAAGAGTGCATCTCTTATCTCAATGGTATAATGACAACCGTGAGATCTTGTTATACTTTAATCTTTAGGGAAAGATAGGCCCCACTATGACACATCACTAATCTATCACAAATCATACACTGCCATGTCGCACATACCTTACAAGTGGGACCTCTGTCATTTGCATTCATAGTTCAAAAAATCCTAACAACCACCACATCATAACTCTTGGCAACCAATAGGAAACTAACATATCAACATGACTTGGCATTGTCAGGACCCATCATAGACTTTATTCCTTAGCGATGATCTAATGGTCATCGCTATACCGCAATGCATAAAAGGCAATCATCTTGGTCTCAAGATATAGCGACAGCCATAGGATATAATCATTCTTTAAATGCCAGCATATCTCATGATTAGTCATGCCCGCTTGGACAGGTGGTGTCATGTCACTAAAGTGCATTTAGGGATTCTGACAATTGGGAGTCTTGCGGTGCAATGACAACCACATATTTTAAAGGTCTAACACTTTTCAGAAAATTAAATAGAGTCTTAGGCATAGCAGCACAAATTAAAAGGGGAAAATATAGCACATGCATATTTGGAAGTTTTAGTGAGCCAAAAAGTAATGCCAGAATATAACAAGGCTCAAGAACAACTAGGGTTTTATCAAAAGCAAGGATTTTTTTAACATAAAACCTAACCCTCAGATCCCTAAAATGGATTATTTTTCAAAAATATTTTCATGAAGCTGAAAATTTTGTACAGTGATAACACCATAGTATCTGACTCCTTTATCTTTGACACTCTCTATAAGAAATGATGACATGGACACTTCAGTTGACTATGACCATCTTTCTGATCTTCTGAAGCCAGGAGATGTTTTTGCATTGGTTGCACTGCAGGGGAATGATGAGAGGTTAGATTATTGGTTAGCACATTCTGTACAAGGTAAATAGAAGCTTGTACAACCAATGACAGATGGTGATGGGTTCACATATCCTAATGGTTCAGTTGTTGTTGTGGGAACATGGCTGCAAACATACATGATTAGAAAGAATGGAGTTCCTGCATTTGAAGACTATGAGAAGCACAAAACTATTCTCATGTATTCACACCTTGTTATAGCAACAAATGTCAAGTTGTCAAAGCATCAATGAAGACCAAAGACAAAAGAACTTTGGACTATTAGTACTACTAATCATGAAGCACTATTGGAGACCTTGAAGCAAAGAGATGACCCTTTAGGAACACTTGACTAGGTAATAAGTTAACTTAGTGCATTGTTTTCTAAGTTCGTTAAGCTTAATTTCAATACATTAATTTGACCTTTCTTATAATGTATTTTGAGTCAATAAACTTGGTTTTGTATGTGGATTGTAACTTGTACAGGAGCACCTATGAAGATGCTTACGATCACCATGGATCGAACTAGAGATAGAAGGACAAAAGGATCCTTAATGGTTAATTGAGATCTTTTGAAGCCTATAATGACAATTTGTAACAATCAATTTGATTTAAAAGTTAAATTTCCTAAAACTCTTCATAAGGACTTATGACCAAAATCATGTATGGGTGGCCAATAGTGCCAAGAAGGGATCTTACATGTCATATACTTATGTCATTTGCATAGTTTGAATTCTTACATGTTTGATTGTTGTTTCTAATGCTTTAAGTATATTATTTTTTATCATTTCAAACAATCTATAAAAGTTAAACCTCAAACATAATAAGCTCCATAGTTCAAATTTCACAAGCTTAATCATGATTAATTTCATAGTTCAAATTTCAAACATACCACTACCAGTCAGTTGAAAGCGGCTCAGCAACATATCTTTCAAACTGGCAGTGATATTTCATGGTTCATGTCTCAAACCTCGTGATAGGTATTGATAAACCATCAGGTGCTATGGGTTCATGTTTCTGAGGTCCACAATAACCTCTCTCAGTTTTGGGTGATTCAACTTCGTTTTCATTTGGCAAGGTGATCTCAGTCGATGCCAAAATTTGGACTAAGAGTCAGTTGAAAGTGGCTCAGTAGCATTTCTTTCAAACCATCCAACTTGACATCAAACCATCTACTCCATTAGCTCTAGTTGGCTGGGTAAACACTAATGACAACCCCATTCTACCCACAGAGTCACCGGAATGCTCGTGACCAAGCTCGACCCTAGTGACCCCAAGGTGCACTAAGCACGATTGGGAAGTGATCTTGCAGGGCTCATATCTCAGACCTCATGAGAGGTATCGAGAAACCATTAGGTGTTATGGGATTTTGTTTTCAAGGTCTGTAATAACCTCTCTCAATTTTGGGCGATTTGACTTCATTTGCATTTCTCAAGGTGATCTCAGTCGATTCCAAAACTTGCAATGAGGGTCAGTTGAAAGTGGCTCAGCAGTGTATCTTTCAAACCATCTGACCTGGCATCAAACTATCTACTCTATTGGCTCTAGTTGGCTAGGTAAACACCAGTGAAAACCCCATTTTGCCCACAGAGTCATCGGAATGCTCGTGACCACGCTCGACCCAAGTGACCCCAAGATGCACTAAGCATGATTGGGTAGTGATCTTCTGGGGATCATATCTCAAACCTCATGAGAGGTATTGACAAACTATCAGGTGCTACGAGATCATGTT
>BSBK01005859.1:930000-938603 GCA_027943335.1 Chamaecyparis obtusa
TCAATAGGAGTCAATGGCTCTGCATGCACCTCCTGAGCACTCTCATGTGATGTAGATGCTCCATGAGGTGTTGCAACCTCTATAGCTGCATCTCTTGTATCCTACTCATCAAAATCATGAAACTAATATGTATCAGAATCAGTAAGCGGTCCGAGGCACATATGCTTGCACATAATGCACATATGGGGCTCGCATACATGTGAACTCTGATGAGATGTTGATGCTCCAGCAACATCCACAAGAGGCAACATTGACCTGGTCTATGTGATCAACTGATCACTTAGTAAATGAATGACCCTAATAGTCTATGAGGAAGCCTCTGCAATGATATCAGGATGCTACACTAGAGAAGGGGGTGTGACATCAGTGGGGGGACAAAGGTAGCGGCCTTTCGGTGCTAAGAAGATGGCCTAGTCTGTGGAGCTCCTCTACCTACGCCCATGTTGGGCCTCATACTCCAATAATCAACATGGTGACCAAGCATAAACTCAACATACAATTTTTTAATGAAATAAAATGGGACCTCCAAATTGCTATGGGGTGCTTTATCAAAACCCATCCACCAACAATCCCAAAAGTTTGTGTACATTGCTTCATTTGTGCACCATTTTATTGATAATTTGGGCTTTTTGTGGTCAATTGGTATTCCAGTTTTAGGATCGACAAAAAGGGTGGCTATATCTTCCTTAGTTATATTAAGGGCCGCAATCCCATCATGGTCAAGCCCGTCATCAAATTGGGTGTGTATATCATCACACCAATGAAGAGCAGCATTATGTTGCTACGTGAGTGTGTCAATATTTCCAACAATTGTATTTAGTGTGGCAAGCATGGGACCTAATGTAGGTATATTTTGATACATGTTTTGGAAACCTCATATCATGTTCAAATTTTCTTGTATCAAATCTTGTAAGGATTTAGGGTTCAGATATGGGGGATTGTTTTTGGGATCGTTATTTGGTGCAGGAGGGTTATTTTCTTCATTGTTATCAACCATGCCTGATTAAATAAAAAACTAATCTAAATTTCAATCTAATTTCATATATTATTACAAATATAAATACAAAACCCTATTTTAAAAAAAATGCTACATTTAGCATAAAAATTAAATAAATTAATAAAAATTATACAAATAACTACTTATGAAAATCACGGAAAGAAACTTGGAGAAAATCATGCAAGGAAATGAAGAAAAGGGCTCGCGCATTTCAAATTTATGCCACAGTTATCGGGTACCCGATAAGGTCTATGCTTTGGTGGCAGGTTTGCCCAGGTGTACTAACACCCAGGCCTACTAAAAAGTCAACAAGCACTTTCATGTGCTTTTGGACGAGTGAAAAGTGAATATTTTTCACATCACCACTTTTTGGCCCCTCATGATCTTGCACATACCAATAGTATAAATGAGAGAACAACTTCCTATTCTACAATTAACACAATCAATTGGTTTCTCTATTAATTCCAGCAACCAAACGTGCCCACCATGAGTGCAATGCTTATTACTTTTTCTTTGTGAATTTCAAGGTTAAAACAAGATATAAAAAATATCATCCAACCAACTTGTCAATAATTGATTCATTTTCTATCTTTTCTTTACTATTATAACAAATGATTGATTGAAATTATATATTTTATTTACAATATTATTTGCCAAAAATAAGTACTTCCTATAATAGCTAGGACATTTTAACCTATTGAATGATCGTACTGCTATGTTGAATGGCAGCTACGTGTACAACTAATATTATTCCGGTATAGTATGACCCCAGTGATATGTCTGATCACTTTCTTTTGTGGGTGGCAATTCAATTGGCTTTGTAGTCTGCAATTCAAACAAACATAATGTTGGACAAACTATTCCTTTTGCCACTAAAACCTACATTGATGGAACCTCTGGAATTCGGCGATTTTGATTACTTTATATCCAGTCAATGCGTTGAAGTCGATAATGAAAATGTAACCGCATTGTATGGATCGACATTACGGGCTACATCACGAGAAAGCTTGGAATTTGGTCTGTGAACCACTAATTTCTCTTCTCCCTGTTTATTTCATTTTTTATGCGAGTGGGCTGGATAGATTACCATAGTTTTGAAAGTGATTTGTTCAATTGTCACTATGCAATTTTTTAGTTTTATCGAATCTCTACCTGACAAAACTTGAAAAGGAAAGAGATTCTTTAGATAATAGTGATTTACTCTTTTGTGGGCTTAATTGTTACATTCTTTGTGACTCTTTAAGTTGGCTTAATTGTTACATTCTTCATTTACCCTATGCTCATTTTAGGTGTTGTCTATGCCGGGGCCAAAATGCATCTGATTAGGAAATTTATTTGCATTATTAATTAATTTAAAAATTACAATACAATGCTTTTGTGAATTTTAATTTATTTTAAAAATACAAACAAATTGTCCAATTAGGTGTATTTTAGCTCCCTCATAGCCAAAACCCCTCACATCATCGCATAACTTACCATACAGTGTCCTTTCACAAGCAACAAACTCGATAAACTTTCGGTGTTCCTACTGCCATAAATGATAACCTTTATTTATACAAATAAAAATTAAATGCATCCCCTACATAGAATTTTGCACCTAAAAAATTATATTTGAATATTTAAATTGACGTACTAAAAGATTATTTTGTTTAGTTTTAAATTATTTATCTAATTGTAAGTTTTAAATTTTCAATTAAGTTTATTATATAATATTTAAAAAATATTATACTAGCAATTGGGTGCGTAATAATGGTAAGTGTTTTTTATTAAAGGAAAATTGGTTTTGAAGGGACGAGAAATCCTCACACAAAATAGAAAACCAGCTAAAAGTTTCGGATGCTAACCATAGACTAAACATTAGCAACCAAAAAACATAAAAACAAGGGAACAATTCCCCAAAGAACTTACAGACCCTAGACACTTTAATAGATGGTCATGTTTTTGCAAGATTTCTTGATTAATACAATGAACTTTGTTGACAGTGTTGTCAATGAGGGTGATCCCTTTATCTTGAGTCCTCATTCTGGTCATAGGTCTAGGCATAGATTGCATCTCTTTCTCCTTTTTAGCACCTTCTTTATCCTCCACAAGATCTTTGTCCTTTTGTGTCGCATCTTTGTCCTCAACTTGAGCATTCTTCACTGACTTGACACTGACAGAGGGGGAGACTAAGGTTCCCTTGGATATAACCTATAATTTTTAGCTTGTTCACTTAGTTTCTCGATGCCCTTAGTGGTATTGTCCTTGGTTGATTTAATAATAGAGATAACTACTTTTAACATGCCCCAAATCACATTCATAATTTCCTCTAGCATTTTGTTGTACAACTCATTGTCTTCTTTAAGATCTTTGATGCCCATAACTAAACCCTAGTTACTAGACATGATCTTATCCTAACTCTAGCTTGAGAGAGATAGAGTAACTTTATCTTTCAATGCATTAATTTCTATAAATATCCACAAGAACAATGCATTTTGTCTTCCTATCATGGGTAAAAGTACAATAAGCTATCACCCTTTTACAAAGGAAGAGGCTAACAACACCAAAACTAAAAAACTTCAAGGGCATAAAAGTCACATTTCTATTTAGAATTTGAAAATGATGTAAACTAATGAAATGTGTGAAATATGATGAATTTTATGCCTATAATTTTTTTAAAAAAATTTGGATATAAATTAATATATATTTTTAATTTCTAAGGTCTATTTATAATGTCCTGAAAATACAGTAAATCAGGGGGTTTACCTCCCGTCAAATAATTATAAGTAAAACATTATTTTTTCCTCCAATTTCAAAATATGTTTTAGATGACATGTATACCTAGGTCAGGAGAAAGGAAAGAAGTGTTTTCAATCTATAATTTGCCCATTATAAGTATTGAAAGTACAACTTACATGAAATCAATAGTTTTTGTCTCCCACCACTTTTCATCTATCAAAATTATTCCAAAATCCAAATAATTTATATATTCTTGAAGAAGATTCTCTTCTCTAGTGCCGCATATAATTTTTTATTTATTTTTAATTGATTTACTCTTTTTTTTAATTTATCAAATCGGCGACTTCTCAAAGCTTTATATACGTACATGTAGTTTTTAACAAATTTGTTTAACATTTTCTAATTGAAAATATATAAAATCTATATGTCCAAAATTGTAGTTCTGAGATCTACAAAAGGGGTAGATCTAGTTTTTTTAAATTTTTTATTTGCAGAAGAGAAAAAAACACCACAAGTGCAAATTCTGCATTTTGGGTGTTTTTGAAGTTTTGGCTGCCAAGTTGGCATGCCACTTAGGATGACTCGGTCGAGTGGCACTTGGCCGAGTCCCCTAAGAGGTCAGCCCCTTGTGTCTGGTCACATGGGCGACCCGTGCTTTCAATTGGAAGGCTATATATGTGTGATGTTTTTTAAAAAATATAATATTCGATTGTGAATTTACATTCTTATGTTAGGATATAAGGATATTTTGAAGCAGGGAATCAATTTTTCATGGAAGTTACAAAGAAATTTTGGTTTTGAAGGAGTTTGAAGACAAGATTTTCAGTGATGAAATAGTAAAACAATAATAAAATTCTTGCTTAGATATTTGAGCAATGGGAAATAAAAGGACTAGAACAAGGAAGTATGATCCTAAAAGGGATGACCAAATGAAAGGTCATACGAAACGTGTCCAAGAGCAACCAGTCGATGTTGAAGAAGAACCTATCGTTGTAGAAGGTGCAACTCAACTAGGGGAGGATATTGGTAGTAATTGAAGTATACATTTTTTTTTCCTACAATGCAAAATTTGATGGACATGAATGAGGAATCAGTTATTATTCAAATTGAACCAGAACACCTGGTACCTGAAAGCACTATTAAATTGCATCTCAAAAATATGTGGTTGGAATATTTTGAGAGTAAATCTTTGGTGGGAAAAGCACAATTGTTTGCAAAGTTATTCAAGAAAAAATAAATGACTCTAGTTTTGGAGTTGTTGGTTATTGATAATAGGAAAATTGGAGGAGGTAAAGTAAAAGAGACAATAATTCAAAATTTACAAGATGCACTGAACGTTGTTAATAGGGCAGATCATAAAGGACCAGATTCAAATGTAGCTAGAAGAGCCTTGATGACTATGATAACTAGTAAGAAATTGACACATAGAAATCAAGTTCGAACAATTTCTGATTTACTCAAGGTATCTCAAAGAACAATACAGAGATATATTAGGAAGAGAAATATGTTCGATATGGATATTGAAAAGAATTGGGTACAGATTTGTAGACTTCCCCATAAAGACAAATTTTTTGAAGATGTAAGAAGATAGGTCATTGATTTTTGGACCAACCACTCTCATGTTTCTTCCAATAGAAGGGACACTATACAAATGAATGATGAAGAGAACGGTATGAAGATTTCACATCCAAAACATTTTTGTCGATACTACACAAAGTGAATTGTTTGAAGCATTCAAGAATGAATTTTCATATGTGAAAATAGGTCAGAGAATGTTTGAGATGTTGCACCCTTGCTTGGTACGCATAAATAAGGTTTGCAAAACATGTTGTTGTCAAAATCATGTTGAGTTTCACTTATACTTGCAATCATATAAAAGGGTTATGACAATACTTAATCTAGATATGGTTACTGGAAGTACAACAAAATTTGTAAAGTCCATTTTATGTAATAAATTAGAAGATTCAGATGAATTGAATGTCCAGTGTATAAAAACTGAATGCAATAATTGTGGAAATTTGTAGTAATTTCCTTTACAATTTGATAATATTGATGTTACAACACCAGTCTAGTGGAAGAGATTTGAATATGAGATATACCAAACAAAGACAGGAGATTAATAAAAAAAAATTACATTAAAGGAGAGTGAATTACCGTACCTTCAGTTCATGGACATATTTTGATCTGTGATTTATCCACATATCCAACATTGTCATGGTGCACGATGGCAAGCTAAATAGTTTCGTGATCCAAAAATTGTTTCCCACCTGGTTGTATTCTTTCAGTTGTAGATTTTGTGGAGAACTATACATTTTCCCCTCAAAAGGAGCTCCAGAGTCAATATTATCATTCTGATCAAGTTACAATATTTGTGCATGTGACCTATAGACATGCACAATATGATTTGGATGAGATAGAATTTGGTATAGATCAAAATGAATACATTATCATCAAGGAGGTTCATGATAGGAGCTATGTGACTCATTATTTCAACATGTTTTTCAACAATCTTGTGAGTCATGGGATAAATGCTTCACAACATTGGATCTGGTCTGATGGGTGTGCAGGTAGGTACGCACATGTGCATTATAAATTTTCTCAATTCTAGATATATTTATGTGTCACATAAATACATTTTGTATTTATTTGAATTGTAGGTCAATTTAAGTCTGCAAAAGCCTTTAATTGGTTAGCCATGCAACATGCTAGACACAATGTTAAGTTTGTTTGGAACTTCTTTGAAAGTGGACATGGAAAAGGAGAGCATGATGGAGCAGGAGCATGTGTGAAGCGTGCACTCCGAGAACATGAGCTTCAAGGTATGTGTACATACATTTAATAGTCAACTTGTTTACTTGACTAGACTATTTAAAACTTTACATTACATGTACACATGTTATATATATATACTAAATTGTTAAAAATATATCTCTCTAGGTAACATGATAGAGAATTCAAACAAAATTGTTGAATGGTGTCAAAATCATTTCACTGCTTGAGACACAAAATACAACAAACGTTACTTTTGGGAAGTGATAAGTATTTATTTAATTTACTTTTATTTTTCAAACTCAAATTCAAAAAACTATATATAGGTCTGTCACATGTGTGTTTTAACTTGATGTATATATATATAGCTCATGTGAACTACACAATGCATGAATGTGTATATATTGCATTTCACATTTTTCATGATTTCAAACTAAGATCTATATATCAATCCATCCAATCTAGATATCGATCGATCGAATCCCTACAATTGTCAATCAATTGTTGGAATTAGAGTTTGGATCAAGTGATGACTACGGGACAACACAAGCCTCCACTGATTCAACTAAGATATAAATCATGCTTTTGTGAAGATTGTCTTAACAACAACACAATGAGTCAATGTGTTAATATTGCACATGGATATGTTTCAAAATGGGATCATAAAGTGTTAATTAGAATGCCTCATGAAGATGATGACAATGTCATAGACATCCATGATAGGACTATATATTCAGCTGACTATGAACGTGTTTCTGATTTAGTTGTTACAGTTCATATTTTTATTTCTAGGTATATTTGTGATATATATATTATATTCTTGAGGTTTAAATTTAATATTTACTTGTACACATAAATATAAATTGTGCAGGTGCTATTTTTGCTATGGTTGCGGTCCTAAGAATATAGAAGGTGTAGATTATTATCTACTAAGATGCACCAAGGAAAAACACAAGTTGCTTGAAGAAATTGTTGATGTGATGGACAAAAATATCCGTCTGGTTTAGTTGTTATTGAAGGCACCTATTATCAACAAGCTAAGATCGACAAAAATGGAATTAAATTTGTTGAATACATTTGTGGAGAGAGAGTTCTACATCATAGTCACTTGGTTATAGTGATGAAATTGCAGTTTGAAATTGTGTCAAAAAAAGGGTCTAAAAACCAAAAGTGGAAGTTGCCTATTGAAGAGCATGAAAAAACTTTTGGAGATAATAAAGGATAGAGAGGATCTAGACTACATCTATCATGGCTTAAGGGCTTAAGGGGTCATGTTAGGTCATGTTAGGTCATGCTAGATCATATTACTTCTTATTAGGTCATATTAGGTCATGTTCGGTCCTTAAGGGCTCATGTGAGGTCAAATTAGGTCTTAAGGGATCATTTCAAGTCTTAAGGGGTCACGTTAGGTCTTATTAGGTCATATTAGGTCATATTAGGTCTTATAAGGTCTTAAGGGGTCATATTAGGTCATATTAGGTCATGTTAGGTCATATTAGGTCATATTAGGTCATATTAGGTTTTCAGGGGTCATGTTAGATCTTATTAGATCATATTAAGTCATGTTAGTTCATGCTAGGTCATATTAGGTCTTATTAGGTCATATTAGGTCATGTTAGGTCATGTTAGGTATTTTAGTTCATATTAGGTCTTATTAGGTCTTATTAGGTCTTTTTAGGTCATATTAGGTCTTATTAGGTCGTATTAGGTCTTAAGGGGTCATGTTAGGTCTTAAGGGATCATTTTAGGTCTTAAGGGGTCATGTTAGGTCTTATTAGGTCACATTAGGTCATATTAGGTCTTATTAGATCATATTAGGTCATATTAGGTCATCTTAGGTCATGTTAGGGCTTAAAAGGTCATGTTAGGTCTTAAGGGGTCTTATTAGGTCTCAAGGGATCATTTTAGCTCTTAAGGGGTCATGTTAGGTCTTAAAGGGTCATGTTAGGGCTTAAGGGGTCATGTGAGGTCAAATTAGGTCTTAAGGGATCATGTGAGGTCAAATTAGGTCTTAAGGGATCATTTTAGGTCTTAAGGGGTCATGTGAGGTCAAATTAGGTCATTAAGGGCTCATGTGAGGTCAAATCAGATCTTAAGGCATCATTTTAGGTCTTAAGGG
>BSBK01005860.1:2500-80000 GCA_027943335.1 Chamaecyparis obtusa
TAATATGTAACTCTTATATATACCATATTATGTCTTGGATACCACCTAGACCCCTACTCCAACGACTTCATTAGAGAAGGACGTGGTGGTAGTGATCTAGATTATCAACCCGCCATTACCAATCTCAAATGCCTGAAAGCTTCTAAAATACTATTTATTAATTAAAACGTCTCACAAGATCTTTTGTCCTTTCTCTTTAGATAGTTTCCTTAGCCTACTATTTCTTTTAAAAATAAGAGAAAAGAGGTTAGGAAGTTTATACGCCTATTAATAGTTTTTTCATTAAAGTTTTCCCAATCTTTGATATCTTATGAGTTACATTTTGGTGAAGAGAAATGATTCCATTAGCTTGCATTCTTATCCATGATCTATCCGTATCAAGGTGCTAGTTGTGGACTTACAATGTCCATGTTTTTCTTTGTGTTTGACACTTGGAAGGAATGTTTAGGAATATTCTAGTTTAGCTTGTCATGAAGTTATTAGAGTTGAGTAAGAATGTATCATTAATTAATGGACAAATGATTTTCTATTAGTAACAATTGCCTAATTTATTAAGAAAGCAATAAAGGAATATATGTGTCGCTGGGATTTAGATAAGAAGATGATAGCTATCTAAAACTATCCTATTCTTAAGTTATGCCATTTGGTAGAATATTTATTTGGAATAAATGGCCGACCTCTATATTAACTTAACCTGTAGATACTTGTCTTTGGCTTCAATCTCGATACGAGTTGATATTCTTAAACCCTTGGTTAACGTAAGAGTGAGTTTAGTTATTAGATAAAGATGTATTCTTCATTTAAAATAAATATTTATTTTATATTATTAAGATTGGTGTTGACCATAGAATATCAATTATGAGTATTAAGTTTAGAAGAGTTTAATCGGAATGTTGTCTTCAAAATGTGGAAACTACTAATTTGTACAAATTGTGTCAGTAGAGATTTGTCTTACTAATTTGGAATGAGCATAGAACAAGGATATTGCAAATTTTTTTCTTGCCTAGATTTTAATTAAATATTCATAAGATACGTGGCATATCATATTATTTAGTATTGAGCAATCATTTCATATTTTAGTTGATGAGTTGCTTATAAATTAGTATTTGAACCCTATACATTAGTACTTGTCTATACATATGTGTTGTATGTGAATAAATATATGTGGAGTTTGTACTTGTTGAAATATATTTTCATGTTAAATTAAGGTTTTTATATGTTTATAGGATGTATGTTTAGATTGCAATATATCGAAGATTATTTTCCTACTATTCAAGTTAACTTGTTTTTATTACATTATAATATATAGGTTCAGTGGATACCCCACTTTTTATATATATATATATATATATATATATATATATATATATATATAGATAATGATTTGTGTGACAATTTTTGGTTTGTTGATGAAGTTAAATAGTTCACAAAAATCTCAATCTTTAGACAAAGGTGTATGTTTAAACTTATAACTTGTTTTATATGCATCAAAATTCAAATTTTTTTTGCAAAGAGGACATTATACCTACGATATAGATATTTTAATTTTTTTTTTTAAATTAGTTTACTATTTTTCCATATGCATTGAATAGAGAAGTTGATGTTATGTGAACCTATGTTTAGTAAAATTAAAAACACAAATTTCATAATAAAATCAATATATATATTAAAATTATAGTTGTTAGCAAACTTGCTTTGAGGACTATTATCCTACATTTTGACTTGTCAAAAGACAGTTCCATTTGAGTCTTCAATTGAGCTTCAAAGGCTAAAAATCTATAGAAATTTGTAGAGATTGGGGAGACATTCATAAGAAGCATGTTTTCTCTAACACCCCTTCATTCAGAGAGGGTTTGAATGAAGATCATTGGCTTCGTTCAAACCCATATTCAAACAAACACACCCAACACAAACATTTTTATAGTAGATGAATTTTGACGAACATGACATTTTCAACAATTGACGTTCGTACGAACCCATGGTCGTCCAAATGTTAATTTTTTTAAAAAAATTTAACGTTTCCATATAAAAATAGATTTCTTTTGATTTTCTAAAAGAAAAATAGTAGATTAATTCACATTTTTTGTTACAAAAGGCATTTTGAGGTGATTTTTATTAGTGTGGAATTTTAAAGGGCCATATTGTCAAAGAAAAAATATGGGAAAAAAAAGACATGGGAAAATAAGACTTCATAAGAGTATTCACCCAAGACATAACATAGATATCGAGAATGAAGAGTGGAAAGACATTCTAGAGATAAAGTAAGTGTACATCTTTACTTTTATATTTAATTTTACATGTATCATGTAACTTAGGATCTTGTGCACACACACACACAATCTCTCTCTCTCTCTCTCTCTCTCTCATATAAATTTGTTGCAGGAGATTTTTTGTAGCCATAGAAGAGCTTAATAATATAAGTGTTATTTATTATTTATTGCATTGCACAAAAGGGAGAAAGAGGTACCAAAACAAGAAACAAGCAAATGAATGTTGTTTCTCATAGGTTTAGTGCTTTATGTAAATTTAAATATTTATATTTTGAATTTTTTTTCAACAAATTGTATCTTATGTTCACTCTAGAATTTAATATTAGAAGGAAATACATTTTACAAATCCAATGTAGGTTTAGAATATTGTTTTCTTTTCAGGTTTAGTTTTTGTGCAAGGAACATATTTCAATAAAATCAAAATTGTTCTACATGGGATTCAATTTATTGATTATCAACTTGACAACAAGGTATATCAATATAGTCATCTAGTAATTGTTAGTGCTCTATCTCTTTATTTAGTTCCATGGTCACATGAACACCATAAGTAGAGACTAGATAGTGATAATCAAAAGAGCATATTATATGTTATTAAAGAGTGGGATGAACAACTTGACGTGGTCTAAATAATGCATATGTTTTCTTGTCAACTTTGAACAATTTGACATGGCTTAAGGGCCATTAATTTATTAAATATATTAAATCAGGCATAGCTAAAGGGGATGATGTTTAACTTGATGTAATTTGGACATTGCTAAAGAAGATGATATTTCTCATGTGATATTGTTTAGTTTTACTTTAAATTTTTATTACAACTTTTTGTGTGATCTATTTCAATTATTATATCTTTTTTTTTTATCGGTAAAAGGCCGAAGCCCTTGTAAAATTTTATTATTATATTAAAATTTTTAATACATGTGACCCCGCTCGCTGCGGGCGCTGGTAGGAAAGAGCGGGGTGGAGAAAACCTCCAGCCTAGCCCGGGACCCGAGGTCCTGTACTTATACAGTTTTACGTGGGCATACCCATGACTCAACCATAGTCAAGATTTTATTATTACATATTCCTCGTGGGCATCCCCACTTTTTATACAAGATGAGTCTTATATCTATTCAAATTACCTCCTTTCAGTGGGCATACCCACTGCTCGATAATATCAAGTAAATACAAATACAACTCTTCCATTGCTGCTTTTAAATGATACATTTTATCGTTACATCATTAAGTATGTGAATTTGTATACATCCATGCTAGAGATATATGATCTAGTGCTAAAGGTAGCTTCTTGAATGTGTCCTCCTGAAAAACACAGCAAAACTCTACCACTCCAACTAATCAAGGGTTAATATTAAAAAAGCGATTATGTAAAGACAACAAAAATACTATAACCTTCTTTTATTTTGTCTCTGAGATATCTGCTGTACTGTAAGAATTAATGCATAAATAAGCTAGACTCTTCATAACTTGAACCTGACATATATAAGTAAAAAGGAGAACCTCCAATTATATTTAACATATCCTATGAAGTTCACTTAGTATTTAAAGATTATGAATCTACTTTTAGTTGGATTAACAGCAGCTTCTTGAACTAATATAATTTGATTCTCCCATCTCAGGATATATGCTCAAATGTTATTCAGCAATTCAAGGAAGGCCTGTGTTGTATACTATTTGAGCATATCTTTTATGCATTCTACACACACACACACACACACACACACACACACACATATGATGTTGACATGGGCGCAAGTTTAGATAATGATGCTATCTAAAGCGAACAGAAGTATCATCATCTCCATTTTTATTTCTTTATTATTATTTGCATATAGAAGTGTTGCTGCTATTATGAGGATATGCCCTTATCTGTGCTCATTTAAGGTGCTTCTACTAATTCTGATAACCAAACTGGTTAAAATCCTGGAAAGAAATTTTCTAAGTCAACCAAGCTTCTCTTACTTGTTGAGAGAGGCAGCCATCTATCTCAGCAAGGAGAACTTAAAGAAGAGTTACAACTTGTCGAATACTAAAGAGATCATCTATCATTCAACATTGTAATAATTGACTTATGCTAAAAAGATATATACAAGCTTATCTAAAGAGATAAATACATGCTTATCTACATATATGTATATACCTTGATCTTCTTTATATACATATATGTAAATACAGTGATTATCTATATTTACTTATATGTATATAAATGATTATATATAAATATGTATATACATATTTATATATATATACATGTTTATATATGCATATGCAGTGATCAAAACATATATACATATATATAAAAGCATATACATATATATGAATATACATATATGCATATATCTTGATCAAACATATACCTTTATATGTATATATGCATATGCAGTGATCAAAACATATACATTTATATGTATATACATATATATAAGAACACACACACACACACACACACACACATATATATATATATGTTTGTATATAGGATGTATAATTAATTTCCATGTTTACTGTTTTAGAGAAATGTAAAAAAAGAGAAAGGAACCATTGCAAGATATGATAACAACGCTTAAAGAATGTCAATTCATGCTTGTCTGTTAAAGTTTATTTGCACAAAGGAGAAAGTGCCCGATACTATGCATAGTGATTTTTTATGCCGAAAGCATTACTTGTGTATAACTTTCAGTCTTATCTTACCTTACTTGTGCAGAGATCAATCCAACATGCTAAAAGAGGTGATATAACATACTGTATGCTTTATATTCCTCTATGTAATGCTTTGTACATATCTTGCTGTAGTTCTTCATACCTATTCACTGTTACATCTTATCCTTGTTTGAATAGTTGCTCTATATATCATTAAACATAATATACAAAGGCTTATATGTACCTTACATCAATATATGTTTTCCTCTCTGTAGAGCCAATATTGCCATACTGCACTAATATTCAATTTCCTTATTAGGCTGTTAATGTTTGTTTAAACCACATAGGGAGAGGGTGAGACAGATAAGAGGCATCTGTTGATGCGTTCATAAGGTGCTTCAAAATATAAGAGTGTATTCACACATATTTGAGCATATATGTATATGTGCAGAGGACTGCAGATGTATACATATTATACCTAATGAAATCCTTGTAAAATATGTTTATATTTGCATGTTCTGAGGATCGGCTGCTTAGGCCTTTAGGATAGAGAAGGAATTAGGATAGTATTGTAGCCCAAAATTTCCTATTCTGCAAATTTGGCCAAATTTCCAGGTTTCTATTTTTATCCCACCCTCCTGTAACTTGTTTTCATTTTTGCGAAGTAGATCCTCAAAGTTTCATGGCTTGTGATCTAAGCCCCATGTTCTTCAATATGTTGTCAAGCCCTGGTTCAGATCGCATGACCTAATTCACAAAACCCTTAGAGATATTCAAGTTTGAATGGTTGCAGGAAATACTGTTGCAGGGTTTCAAAAAAAAGGTTCAATGTCGAAAACCCTCTGTGTTTTCTTCCTTTTGGTCTGAAAGCTCAGGATGATTTTGACTTTCAGCCCAAAAATCCTCTGTGTTTTCAACCTCTTCACATCTTCGCACCAGTTCTTCCTAATGACAACATTATTTTTATGTGCGCAACTCCGACTAGGTGGGCCCGATTAGTAGTCAAGAAAAGCTATTTTTATGTTGGTCGCATGATCGCATGCGGTCTCAAGACCGCATGCGACCATGCGACAAGCCGACAGGCGGTTTGTGGACCAGTAGGGTGACATCATGTGGTCGGTCGCATGATCGCATGCGACTTTCTAACCGCACGCGATCATGTGACAAGCAGTTGGGACTGAAGTGCCAGGTTAGGGAGATGTGTTAGTTTCTCCTTCACCGACTAGTGGTGACAAACATTTGCAGGTGGGTCCGGATTACTTAAGTGAAGTGCCAGTGCAGTGAATATCTGACGGTTGTCGCATGTTCTCATGGGATCTTCCAAGCCCATGAGATCATGCAACAACCGTCCGATGAGGATCTCAATGGCTTGTGGGTCAGATGGAGTCTCAGTTTGTGATGACCGTGTGATGAGGATCAATGAAGGTCGCATGATCTCATGGGATCTTCTGACCCCATGAGATCACGCGCCTGTCGTTAGATTAGAATCTCAGTTGGTGGGCCCGGGGATGGTAAAGCAGATTCACAGTTGTGCGGTTAAGAGATATCACATGGTCGCTGGATGAATAATTGCTCTGTATATCATTAAACATAATATACAAAGGCTTATATGTACCTTACATCAATATATGTTTTCCTCTCTGGTTCTTCCTAACGACAACATTCTTTTTATGTGCGTAACTCCGACTAGGTGGGCCCGATCAGTAGTCAAGAAAAGCTATTTTTATGTTGGTCGCATGATCGCATGCGGTCTCAAGACTGCATACGACCATGCGACAAGCCGACAGGCAGTTTGCGGACCAGTAGGGTGACATCATGTGGTTGGTCGCATGATCGCATGCGACTTTCTAACCGCACGCGATCATGTGACAAGCAGTTGGGACTGAAGTGCCAGGTTAGGGAGATGTGTTAGTTTCTCCTTCACCGACTAGTGGTGACAAACATTTGCAGGTGGGTCCGGATTACTTAAGTGAAGTGCCAGTGCAGTGAATATCTAACGGTTGTCACATGTTCTCATGGGATCTTCCAAGCCCATGAGATCATGCAACAACCGTCCAATGAGGATCTCAATGGCTTGTGGGTCAGATGGAGTCTTAGTTTGTGATGACCATGCGGTGAGGATCAACGACGGTCGCATGATCTCATGGGATCTTCTGACCCCATGAGATCATGCACCCACCATTAGATTAGAATCTCAGTTGGTGGGCTTGGGGATGGTAAAGAAGATACGCGGTTGCGTGGTTAAGAGATTTCACGTGGTCACTGGATGTAATCGAGGTTAAGAAAAAGTTAAGTGACTTGGCGACTAAGAGGGAAAATAAACCCAGGGTGAAGCTGGGGTTAAAATTGCAATCGGATCTTGAGCGCGGGTTTTTAGCCAGTAGTTTGAATTTTTGGTTGGCCCAAGGTGTCTTGCATGGCAAGAAGATAGATAGTAAAGGCTTTTCGCATGATCGCATGCGGCTTTCTAACTGCATGCGATCATGCGACCATTGAGTAAGGAGATGTTAGGGAGAGACAGAAAGGAAGAAGATTAACCTTAAAATATGATTTAATTACTCTTATTTGTACATTTCTTGCTATAGGTCTCCATAAAAATCCTATGCTACATCTAAATCTGATGACAGAAGCTGATCTATACATCAAAACATCGTGCCTATGTTATATACATTTACTATGTATAGTGCGGAATAAGATAAGATGCCAAAATCCACATAGTGTATGTAATGCTTTGCACTACTCAGATGAAATAATATACATACTATATACTCTTTTCAATTTCTAGCTTGATCCAAGAGTTCTCCTGTTAATCACCAGTTTGAAGTTAATATAATTTATGTTGATTTCAAGATTGGTGACTAACAGATCAACTTGATCAAAAAAAATTTCTGAATTTTAATGCCGTTAGTAACCATGAGCTCCTTTATATAAGACTCAATTTTATAGTATTCTAAGACTATATTGGGCTTCATGAATAAATTCTGCATTAAAGATTCCTTTTATTGCTTGACACATATGCTTCCAGAACCAACTAAGGAATATATTCTTGAACTAATTACATTAAATTACTATTCTAAGGCATACAGCTGTCCAGTATCTGCTTTACAAACTTACTAGGCTTGAAAGGAATCTACTGCTAAAAGAACTGGCTATCTCCGCAAGGAATTTCTATAAATCGAATAGGCTTATTAATGCGCTCAGCTATTTGTCTATTGTATGAAAGAAACCCACCCTAATTCTGAATGTGGAGATTAACTCCAGTAGAGTGGAGCCACTTTAGTTTCTATGCTCTGTTTGTGGATTAATAAATGAGATTTCTTTACATACTCTGATAAGCCATAGAAATTAAGAGGCCTGATCCAAAAAGAAAAAATAGAGCAGGCATCCTGACAATATTAACCTTAAGACTAAATACAGAGTGCATATGCTGTTTACAAATGAAAATATTGTACTCATAATCATGTAAATAGTATTTACATCAAAATTGTAGGTAGATATTGTATATACATCAAATTTGCATATACTGTTCCTTAACATAATGCTATTCTTTAAAGTAACTAAAGACACCAAAATTGTTAGTTATAGTCTATCTTTGGTCAGAGCTAAAAATTTGCTCCATTCTCTTGCTAGAACTAGCCAAGAGACTCAATATTGCATTTTAAAAGGACAAGAGATTAAAGGAATGTGGAGCTACAATGTCTAAAAGGAAAAGGCTAAGTTTGCAAACCTACTCATAATCTCTGATTAATCTAATTTATTATTAGTTAAGGGTCCCATATGATTCTTTAGTAAGCTATCTTCCCCAAAGAGCTCCTATATTCTTATAAGTAAGAAGGGTTCCTATGGTTAGAATGTCTCTATATGAGGATCCTGTATCCTCATAGGAGAGTCAGTTTCCCAATCTTCCTACTGAGGTTAACACAGGGTAAGGTCTCTACCTTAACCTTATCATTAAAATACCTCTTAAACTATTATATATGCTATTCCAATGTTACTACTCCATTGGCACCTAGATTCGCGAACTTATCAGCCTCTGTGTTTCCTTCTCTGAAAGTATGTCTGATTTCATAATTGGGAATATTATCCATTAATAAATTAATCTCTTCTATTTTTGAATTTAAAACCCAATTAGGAGTTTTTTTAGTGCGGATGGCGTTGATAATAATTTGGGAGTCTCCTTCAACAATTACTTTTGAAATGTTAAGATTTTTGCATAATTTAAGCCCTTCTAATGCCGCTACACATTCGGCCATATTGTTGGTTGTAGGGCTAATGGGTCTTGAGAATTTTGCTACCACTTCTGATTTCCAATTACAGATGATCCCTCCTATACCTGCTACCCCAGGATTGCCTTAGGATGCTCCCTCAAAGTTGAGTTTATACCAACCAGCTTTTGGTGGTATCCATTTACAGGATGCTCTGTCTGTTTCTTTCTTTCCATAATTCCCATACTAATATAGAAGGTGCTATTGTACATATGTCCTTGAAGAGATTGTCTTTATATAGAGACGGCCACGCTTTAAGGTTGCTGATTAAATCACAATGAGAAGCAGATTTCCATCCTAAACTTTGATGAAGCCAATTCCAACAATTTTGAGAAAAAGGACAATTAAGGAGAATGTGATTGGCATCCTCATAATGGTTTTCACATAGCGGGCATCTAGATGGTCCTTCAAATCCTAATTTATTAAGTCTGTCTGCAGTAAGAATTCTATTTTGTAATGCCACCCATAAGAACAATCCAGCTTTAGGGAGGTAGGATTTGTTCCAACAAAGGTTCAAAGGTATATCGATGTTATCCATATTTTGGTTCTTAATAATTCCATTGTAACCCTCCTTAACAGAGTATTTTCCGTTGTTAGATCCTGTCCATATTAAAGTATCCAGTCTATCTTTAAGAATTACTTCTCTATCATTTAAGATTGTTAAGAGGTTGTTCTTCTCTGGCCAAACATCCTCAATTATATTTGTAACGTTCCATTTATTGTCTTCCATCTTGCCTAGGTAGTCCTTAAGGTAAGGGCCAATGACTCTTTTGCATTCTTCCATAAACTCCTTGGAGAAACCTAGTTTGTTAAGGGAGGGAAGGCTTGCCCATGAATCCTCCCAAAATAAAGCTTGATCTCCTACTCCTACATCCCAAGAAAGGAATTTGCTGATAATCCCTCTACAGTCCTTAATAAAATTCCATATTTGTGAGCCCTTAACATGTGATTGAGACCTGAAGATGTTGATGGGATCCGCATCAAGGATGTACTTATGTAATAAAATTGATGCCCACTTACTGCTTGATTCTTTGAACATTCTCCATATAAGTTTAGCCCCGAGGGCTTGGTTTTGCCATAATAGATTTTTAATGCCGAGGCCCCCTTTAGAAATTGGTTTACATAGAGTATCCCATTTGATAAGGGCAATTTTTTTTTCCTCGGAAGGACCTTGCCAATAGAATTCTCAAAGAATTTTGTCTAATTCCTTTTTAACACAAATTGGGAGGGGTAGGACCGATAAATGATACGTGGGAATGGCTGAAAGGATAGATTTAATCATAGTTGTTCTACCTGCTTTAGTTAACCACTTTCCTTTCCATGAACTTTTCTTGTTTTGAACTTTGGATATGACTTGTTGCCATAATTTGGAGGATAAGAGACCTGTATCTAGATCAATACCTAAGTATTTACATGAAAATTTGCCAATTTTATATCCCATCATACCACAAATTTCTTTTTCAATTTTTGAGATAGTGTTAATAAAGTAAATTTATGACTTAGAAGGGTTGACATGTTGACCTGAGGCTTTCACATAAAGACTTAGAATGCTTTTGAAGGCACTCACTTCCTATCTACTAGCTAATCCAGGTAAAATCGTATCATCCGCAAACTGTTGGTGAGTTATATTCGGCACATTTTCTAAGGCTTTCAATCCCAAGATTTTCCCTTCTAAATGAAGCTTAGTAATTGATCTCCCCAACGCTTCTGCCATAATGACATATAGAAAGGGGGATAATGGATCTCCTTGTCGAATGCCCCTGGATATACTGAAAAAGCCTTCCGGAGTACCATTGACAAGAATAGAAATCCTGGGAGTTGAGATGCAGTTAAAGATAAGATTAATCCATTGTTTAGAAAAACCAAATGCTTCCATACATTTGCACAGGAATCTCCAATCTACTTTATCGTATGCTTTTTGTATGTCAATTTTCATTAACATACTAGGTTCCTTTGTTATCTGAGTGGTATGGACTATTTCTTGCACTATAATAATACCATCCAGAATCAATCTATTTGCTACAAAGCTCGTCTGCTCTTCCGAGATAATCATTGGAAGGATGGATTTGATTCTATTAGCTAAGCATTTTGATAGGATCTTGTATATGGTATTACAAAGGGAGATAGGTCTGAAATCCCCTGGTTCCGAACACTCATCTTTCTTCAGAATAAGAGTAAAGAAGGTATTATTAATTTCACTTAATAAAGATCCTGAATTTCTAGTAGCTTCCACAGCTTGCCATACTTCTTCTCCAACAAAATACCAACATTTTTGGAAGAAGCTGGCTTGGAAACCATCTGGGCCTAGTGCTTTATTCGGATATAGTTGAAACATTGCTGCTTTGACCTCTTCTATTGAGAGCTTATTATTCATCATTTTTTTGTCAGAATCCGTAATCAACTTAGGAATAGCTTTAAGCATTTCATTTTGGGCATGAAGGTCAGAAGCTTCTGTAGTGTTGAGTAGGGAGTTGTAAAAATTCGTTAGTACATTTGAGATTTGTATAGGATCCTAAGCAATAAGTCCCTCAGCTAACTTAATTTTGGTTATTCTATTGATGCTCCTTTTAAAATTAGTTGTATTATGAAAGAATTTAGTGTTACTATCACCCTCCTTAAGTCAAGATTCCCTGGATTTTTGCTTCCAGAAGATTTCTTCTTTGAGAAGGATATCATTGTATCTAGCCATCAACTCTTTTTCCTTATGGAAACTAGGATCGTTCATACCTTGTTCTATTACTATGTTGTTAAGGTTAGAGATTTCTTGTTCTACCTTGGTTTTCTCTTCGAATATGTCATTGAAGTGATTCTTATTCCATTCTAACACTTTGTTTTTAATCATTTTTAATTTAGCTGTTAAGAAAAACATTTTTGATCCTTTGACCGAGGTTTGTTTCCACCAATCCTCAAGAAGGATTATGAATTCCAGATTTTGGAACCACATAAATTCAAATTTAAATGGATTCCTCGAGGGTTTAGAATTTTCTATTATGGTAAGCCTGACAGGGAAGTGATCCGATCCTACTTCTGGAAGTATCTCCGCACTGACTATTTGATTAAAGTTTTTGGAATTAGTTCTAGTAAAGAATCTATCTAATTTTTCAGCTATGTAGTTGAAGCCCGCTCTTCTATTATTCCAAGTATAGATTCCATTAATAGTATTTATGCTTATTAGATGATTAACCTCAGCCCATTTGCCAAAGTCTTTATGAGATTGTGAAATATACTGAGAGCCTCCAAATTTTTCTTCTGGATTTAAGATAGCATTGAAATCTCCTCCGATGATGAAGGGATGTTCTCATTTTTCAATTAGAAGATTTTGTATTTCCATCCAAACTTTTCTTTTTCCCTCATTAGGGATTGGCCCATATATGTTGATCAGGTAAAATTTTAAATCGGATTTTAGGCTATTAATTGTTAATGTCATCCATCTATCGTTAATGGGTACGAGTTGGGCCATTACTTTATGGGGATCCCATAGAACTGCCAAACCACTAGAGAGGCCTACTGATGGGACATATTCTAACTTCCATATACCTAGTCTTTTACTAAACTTGTTAATTTCATCTTTATTAAGCTTAGTTTCTTGTAACATAATGATTTCGGAGTCAAAGTTTCTTAAGTATCTTTTGATTAATTGCTGTTTGTTAGGGGCATTTAGACCCCTAACATTCCAAGTAGTGACTTTCATTGTTCCTTGGGAAGGAACTTCCCCTTCCCTGTGTTCAGAATATCCGCTATCTTTTTTTGGTTACCTACATTACCATCCAATGTTCTCAACTCAACAGCTGACTTCCTACCTCTTTTATTTTTGAGTTTATTAATATTGGCTGTACTTAAACTACCTCTGTTTATGGCTATGCCTAATTCTCTATTTTCATTAGTGATCCTGAAAAGGCCTTCTATTGCTTCTTTAACCAAAGTTGTTTCTCCATCAAACCTTATTATAGAATTAACCTGGTTGTTTGAGTTTTTTTGCTCATTTAAGGAAGAATCTAGGGGTTCATCTCTATCTATGATCTCCTTGCCATAAATTTCCACTATATGTACATCATTTCCTGCCAAATCCAGATTTAATGCTTCTAGCTCTAGAGGAATATAAACAGCTAGTTCCTTCCCATTAACACAGGTAGGCACATTTAAGTTTTCCTTATCATTTATATTTTTCTCTTTTGCATTATGCCTATCTATAGCTTCTTGACTAATTTTTTTATCTGATTGGTCTGAATTTTTGTCAGGGTTATCCAAAAGTGCAATTTCTAAAGCTTCCTTTTCTGGGGAAGAGGGAAGGAGATGCTGATTTGGACTATTATTCTATTCCTTATTTTCTTCTAGGATGCATTCCCAAATTTGTTTAATTAGTATTTCCTTTTGGAGTTTTAGTTCATCAAAGTCACAAGTTTCATCAAGAAACATGTCCATAAGTTCGTCTGTTAGTGATTTTCCTAAGTAATTAATAATTTGATTCACCTCCTCTTCTATTTTGTTTACCTGCTCAACTAATTCTACTGCATCAGTACATTCCGGCTTCAAAATCAAGTTAGTTGGTAGTTTAGTCCTATTACCTTCATCTTGAAAACAAATTTTATTATTATTTGTTCCAAGTTCTATTTGTTCTGATTTACTCTCCCTATTGAATTTTTCATATGGTTCTTGCCTTATAATGTTAACTGGGTTATTATTTATTGGAAGCATTGCTTCAGATATTTGGGGGTTTGTTAGATTAACCATAGGTAAATTAATTGGGTGTTGATCGGGTATTGATTTGTTTGTATTATTAATTTTACAGCCATAGTCCAAACTTTTTTGTTTATCGTTCTCAGTTATATTTTCCATGTTCAGGCTCAATGTTTTCATGGTTTCTATCCTCCTTAAAGAAGTATGAGCGTTGGATGAGTCCCGAGGAGTGTCATTTATAATTGGAGTGTTGATTTTATACAAATTAGGAGGAGGAATCTTAGAATACTCCTCTTCGTTATTCAAGATTTCAAAACCCCCTTTGTTATTTAAGAAGCTTACTTTTATTCTATTATCTATGCCATGGTGAAAATCTGAGCAATCTCTAAGAGTAAGTGAGAAAGGATTTCCTCCTTTCTCAGAATCTTCTATGTAGTTATCTAAGATCTGGGGATTTATAATTATGGAATTAGAGTTAAAACACAGCTGAAGGGGAGGAATGTAATTATCATGATAATTTAAATTAATTATGATAATCACATCTATTTTGTTATGTTTAGTTTTAACTATCCTTTTAAAAATTCTGATTCTATTGCCTATATTTTTAATGATTTCTGGATGATTAAATTCTAATGGCAGATTTCTTAATAAAATAAATTTTTCTACTTGGAAATCCGCTACTTTTATTGGATTAAAAAAGGGAAACCACGAGCATACAAAAAAGGAAATATCTCTGAATTTTAGATAACCTTTCTCTAAAATATCATTTTTGAGCTTACTACTCTTGCAATCTACAAAAATAAAGTTATCTGTCATGATAGTAGTACTTACCTCCAAGGGAAGAAGTGATGCCAAACCTTTGATTATATCCTCTAAAAGGGCACCTGTACCCATCCATTTGCATATGACACCTATTTCTACATAAACATGCTGATTTTGCACAATGTATTTTTCATCCAATGTTATCCTAAGATGATTAGGACCATGATTACCATATTTTGAAAGTGTTAAATTGCTATGGTTAGCTGCACACCTATGTGGTGGGGTGTAAATGCTATCATTACACTTATCATGAGATGGATTACCCTCATTATAGGGTTTAACCATATTATATGACTTCCTATTCATAGAACCCATATTTTCCTTCCTTCGATGAGGAGGGCTGTAAGCATTTGGGGATCTATGAATAAAAGCTAGATCTTTAATATCCTTAGAAGTTCTATGTGCCATGCCTAGAGTTTTGGACAAGGGGAGGGGGAATTTCTCATATCGTGTTGTGCAGGTTCACCTTCCAGATGTGATTTCCCCTAGGAAGCTACTCCCCCTCCCAAAGCCCTACTACTCTGATGATTTACTAAGTGCGTAAGTTTGTTACTAGGGTTAATATCCATGCTTAGTATTTCAAAAGAATTTTTAAGAACAATATTACTGCTATTGTGATTTATAGGAGAAGATTTTACCATTTTCCTGCCTTTGACTATGTGCCATTCCTCTTTTCTTGATCTGCCACCACCGGAAGATGCCTTAGTCTCTATCAATCCTCCTCCCCTTGCAGCAGATAGAGGTTCATAGGGGCATTTGGACAGAGATGTCTTGGATGACAGATCCTTTACGGTCCTAGGGTGATCATACTACTTACTTTCTGATAGCCGTGGATAGGGTTTGTACAAAATGCAAGTGGTAAGGTTCTGAGAAGGTTCCACTCCATCTTTCCCCACTTTGGAGTTAGCTTGAAGTGAGACCTGCTCAATAGACTTTTCCTTTCCATCTCTAAATTATTTTTCTTCAAATTTGCATACTTGGTTTTAGCAAAAAAATTCATTTGTGCGTCCAGTGATTTGACAGAGAAAACCTTTAGCTCCATAATCTTGTTTTGGAACCAATAGCCATTGGAAGTATGGTTTTCAAAACCAGGTTCCAAAACCCTAGTTTTAATTGCTCAACACTTATCAGATTTCTTAGCAATATGCTCTTTGTAACCATTGTTCAGGGGATTAATTGAATTAACATGTGAAGCGATGATCTTGCCCTTAGATTGCTCATTTTGCTGAGCATCCTGCAAACTTTTTGCCTTCTGCTTCGCAATGAACTCATTGAGGTGATCGTAATTGGGATAGAGATGACAGACATCCCTGAGTTTGCAGTCTGTATGTTTGTGCCCATATTGCCAACAATTAAAACAATAACTGGTGAATTCCTTTTTCGGGCTAGAATATCCGATATCCGAATATTGAGCAGGCTTGGAGGACAATTTTGCCGAGGCAGAATCCAGATTTTTGGCTTTCGCTAGGTCATGATGAATAATTCCTAGCTTGACCTGATGATTCTGCAAAGTTATTTTCCTTTGAAGTCTAATTTTTCACATTTTTGCAAGCAGTCCGATTCAATTTTTTTCAATTATTATATCTTGTTCTTAGCAATAAATAGTTTTTATTACTAAGTTGTATATCTTGATGTTTAACTTGATGTAACTAGGACATGGCTAAAGAGGTTGCAACTAAAATGGCTTAAGAGGATGCAATTAAGATATGAATAGAAAGAGGTAATTAAAATGGCTTAAGGGGATGTAATTAGGACATGGCTTGGAAGGGGATGTAATTAGGACATGTTTAGATAAAGGGGATGTAACTAAAATGGATTAAGGAGACATAACTAAAATGGATTAAGGGGATTTGACTAATATCACTAATATTGTATCTTGTTCTAGAATGTTGGATATATTAAACTAGTAATTTGTACATCTTGATGTTTAAATTGATGTAATAAGGACACAGCTTAAGGGCCCTTAATTATCTTATATGATATTGATTAGTATTATTAAAATTTCATTGCATTTATATCAAGTATGCAATATTGATTATTTTATCTAGTTCTTTATACTAAATACATTAAATTGATAACATTTATAAACATTGATAAACATCAATAAAAATCTACATTTTAATTCATCTAAGATCTATAAACATGTGATTGATATAATCTAGATATAAACATGTCCACCTCTAAGATCTATATGCAAAAAAATATATTATATATATACACATGCACACATGCACTCACCCATGGATAAAGATTTCATCAAACATGTATAATCAAGTACGAAATCTCAACGAATATGTGTTTCATTGAATATAAATGTCAAACATGCTATCAAACATAGGTGTATCATCGAACATGTAATCAAATCCCTAAATACATAGTAGATAAAACATGAGGAAATGTTTAAGAAAATCTATCTAAAGGTGAACATAGATGTCCCTAACATGTGGACTAGTCATCATGCTAGAGAAAAAATGAGTGACCCTCTAAGTAATAATCCTACTCCAATGAATGCCTCAATCCTTATAAATAGTAGAAAACATTAAATATCTATAAATGCATGTGTACACATAAAATTGTACTTGTAAAAAGAATGTACATGTACACATATGCACAAAACAATATGTACATAATAATTTAAAAATCATCTAGCTACTAGGAGGTGTCACATCAATTGATGAGTGAAGATTACAATGCATTTAAGAGGGAATTGATATGGAGTTTGATTTTAGTAGCATGTCCACAAAACTAGTCAATCCCCATAATTTTGATTTCTTCTCAAATGAATCTAGACCCTTAGATGTGATATGAACCTGGTCAACATGTATATCCCCCTCTATAGCAACCAAGTGATCTATTAGTGAGTCATGATGCACACTCAAGCTAGAAGAGTGATGAGAATGTTGTGAATGTCTTGGCCCATGAATCATTAACATAGTGTGAGACTCTCTGAGCACCTCCTGCCTTACCTCATGCAATGGTATACGAATTTGAAATGAAATCATATGGCACACATGTAATATGTCTTGTTCCAATTAATGAGACATCTACATCTAGAAAGCACCTTCTATTATACTAGCTATGTCTTGTGGCATAGGGATGCCAACAATATAATAATGATCCTTGATGCTACTAGATGCACCACTAGTGGATGGTTTTGATCATGGTTTACTTGTTATATATGTTGAGATGCTTAGATAAAATGGTAGAAGAAGAATCAATATATCCAACACTCTCAATTGTTCCCTTTGGGAAGAAATGACCACTTGATTTTTTGTGGGGGAAAGGACTAGGGATATGGTAGGCATCCTCTACCCAACCAAAGTCTTGAATGTTGGAACTTACTGATAATTTCTATGATATTGATTTTAACATATAGGTAGTTTAAGGTAATTTATGTTGAGGCCCAAATGGACCTCAACATCCATATATAGAGAAAGATATAGTGGAATATTGTTATTATTGTAATCACCTAAAATTGGTCTACTAGAACTTGAGATCCCTCTTGATCAAATTGTCTCTTTGCTAATCATCATTATGCAAAGCAACCTCAAAAATCCCCTTTGCATAATTAAATCAAAAATCTTATATCAAGCTTATACTATGGTTTAATTTCTAGAGCTTGTATATTTATTTAATTGCTACAACATTGATTTTAATATAAAGTTCCTACACTTTTATTAAAAGAACACATTCACATGTGTGCATATTTAATCTTGATTCATTAACAATTAAAAGGGATTTGTGCTTTCAAAATTGTTATTTTGTCTTATTCTACCTAACATTTCCCTTTTGCCTCTTAATCCTCACCACTCATCTCTACCTAACCTTGCATCTCATTTTTCCTCTTCATCTCATCCTCTCATTCTTTTGCCTCTTAATATTAGCCCTTTGTTCTTGAGGAAATTCCTTTAAAAGGAAGCTCTTCCCTTTCTCAAGGGTCCTAATCTTAAAATCTTGCAATCTTGATCATTTCATTCTCTTTAATTCTTAGAATAATCTTGCTAATTTAAATTCTTAGCTCTTAGTTGCTCTCATTTCATAGCTTAGCTTCATTCCTAGCTTAATCTTGCATTGTTAATCTAGTTTCTTTCTTGCATTGCTTCATAGATTTAGCTTTTGCATTCTCATTCTAGATTACTAGTTGCTTGCATACATTATTAGCTTAATCTCATCTCTCATTTCTAGCTTGAATTCTTGCATTCTTAGCTTCATTTCTTGCACTTGAATCTTCCATTTTGGAGTAGTGAAGTCACTAATCCTCAATGCCAATTTGATGAGCATCATGAGAAGGATTAAACTCGCTTCAACTAGGATGCTATGAGACACTTCTTGAGATATCCTCTTCCACGGATCTTCTCAAGTGTAATGGTTCATAGAAGTGTGTCACACTTAGATCACACATCTTTGGCACCCACCATGGGGCTTGATATTCATTTTTGGCTCCATTTCTAGCACTTTTGGTTATTTGTTGTCGCAGGTTTGATAATTTTAGTTTTATAGGCTCAAAATTCGTATGACATTTTGTATTATACACAGGTGATATTTCATCACATTGCCAAGAAAAACTATGCATTTCCTAAAGTTTCATTCTTCTATACAAAGAAGTATCACCTGACCTTACTATGAAATAGCGAACAACCTTTATAAGGTATATCACCTGGTCCTGAAATATCGTTATACTTCTATAAGGTCTTTCGTATGATTTTTTGATAGACTGATTAACTTTTGCCCATATTTTATCTCTGTTAGAGTCTGAGTTCAGGCCAAGATTACTTAATTTTTCTTGTATTTTTTGATTTCTTGATCTTCTAACAGTGACTAATAAGTGATCTTGCAGGGCTATTTCTTCTATTTGCATACTTTTTATGCCCTAACTTATGGTTTGTAGGGCTTGCTTATCAAAAGATCTTAATATCTTAAAACTACTAATGCATTTTTCTCATAGGTTGCCTTGGAGATATAAATAAACTATGTGTTTTCTTACATTTGATTTCTAGGCACCTAGCTTAACTAGAAGGCTTCTTGTTTTGTGATTGGCTGAGTAGTAGGAGAGTATGCTCTTTTCCTCTTGGAAAATCAGAAATCTATACCTACTTGGTTGATCACTTACAATTGGTCTTGGGTAAATGAACATGTGCTTGATATGTTTGGGAGAAACTATGGAGTAGGAGACTATTCTCTTTTCCTCATGAGAAAATAAAAATTCTAGACCTCCAATAGCTATCCATTTCTTTTCTTGCATTTACATTTAGAGGGCCTGCCAAAAGAGCAATAATTTGGGAATGACCCAAGTGGGGAACAAGAAAATCCAGCTACTCCACCCCACTATAATCAAAAGTTTCTTTCAATCCAAAGAGAGAGAAGACTTGGCTAATTTCTATTCCTTATGCTTCTTCATGTGTAGGACCTAGTTGCCTAAATCTTGCTAAGCAAGACTATAATTGATTGGGTGCTTGTAATCTTGTTTACAAGATTACAAGGGGATTTTGTGTAGGGCCAAGAGGTCTAAATCTTGCTTGCGAGACAATGCATCTTGGGTGCTTGTAGGGCTATAGGCCTTAATTTTTCTTGTGGAATTACAAGGAGTGGTTATGAACAGAGGCCCTTACTAAACACCTTTGGACTTAAAAGCTATCTTTTTTGGCCATGTGGTTTCCTTTGTGCAAGGATTGATCCAAGTGGAATTAACCCAGATCACCCCAAGACACTCACCATATGTGCTCCCTTGGATGCAAATATATGACAAAGCCAACATAAATTTGTGTGGGGCAAAGTGGTACCAAGTTGTGGGAAAAGGTTGGAACACTACCCACTTGACCTTAGGTAGATTGCTTGATGTGTCTTCTTGTGCTAAGACTTGTGAAAATATTTGATGAACATACACTTGTGTTGGTGAACAGATTTTTCTTTACACTAAATGGAATATAACTCAACTCTATTACCCTCTCTTAAAGACACACTAGTACATTTGACCCACTTTTTAGACCAACATTTTCGACCAAGTTATAAAATGATTTTCCATGGTTGGTTTATAGAAGAAATATTTGATTTTTTTTTACTTCTATTCCCGTGTTGATTGGAATTACGACCCTAAAGAGTGGTCATAATTCCAACCAACATGAGAATAGAAGTAAAAAAAAAAGTCAAATTTTATACATATATCCCTCCTACCAGCACATTTCATTTTGGCATAGTCCACGAGCAAAGGAGTGGTGAAGGAGGGTATAAGGAGGGAAGTTGTATGTCGACACCCCCTATATGCATCTAGCCTGTAAGTTCTGGCATCTCCTTCTCTTCCACATTACTATTCTCAAAACTGAGCAAGCATCAAGAGGAATAGGCATTCAATTTCAACCATTTCATTGCAGCCTTGGTAAGAGATTCAATTTTTTTGGCATTTGCTTAATGAAGGGTACATTTTTTTTTCAAATTATTTTCATTTGTCACGGGTTTGAAACCCTAATCTTTGCACTTCTAATGTTGTTCACATCACCATTAGAAGTGGCATGAACACCATTAGAAGTGGCTCATGAATTTCCAAAGATACAGAGAAACCAGTCAACTAAGGGTGGGTTCTTTGTTTCCTCATCAACTAAGTTCAAGGTTAAATTGATGCTAATTTTGGTTTCATTGTAAAAAAATATTGAATAAGTGGTTAAATATCATGGAAGTGTGGAAAATAAAAGCTAAAACATTAATGAAACCATCTATTTGTCACTTCAAACCCTTGGAACTAGGGCTTTCTAAATGTCAGACTTCCAAATGCCTTTGCTTCAAATTGGTGATTCATTCACCATCCACTCAACATACTAAAGAAATTCCAAACATACTATTATGAGAGGGTATGTGATGTGTGGTGTCTCTCATAACTGGCACAATCCTAATAGATTAGTATCGTTGTTTGCTAGAATTATGGATTTAAATGATCTAGTCGGGTTACAGTTATTTACAAGTCAAATTTTATACATATATCCTACCTACTGGCACATTTCATTTTATTTCATTTTGGCATAGTCCGCGAGCAAAGGAGTGCTGAAGGAAAAGCATTCATTGATTGGTATTATAAGTTTTGATCATTCCATGCACTGATTGTATTGTTTTGAAGTCTTAAAATCAAAGAATTTTAGTCCTTTTATTGACTATTCTTGTACAGTGCTTGGCGTACAAACAATCTTTGTCTTGAAGAACCAATGATTTCCTAGGCTCTGTCAAATAGTTGGCAAGCAATGATGTATTCAATATTTCTAAAGTTCTTCAAAAGGCTTAAACTCACCAAGACTCTTCACCAATACACTCCCCATCCCACCATCCACACCCATCCACTCATGTCAAGATCTTGTCCAAAATCATGTTGAAATATCCATTGACCTAAATCAAGATCCTTCCCTCTCACTTCCTTCGTTACATAATCACTTTTGGAGTATATTCTAAAGTCCTTGAATCCAAGCAAATTTAAGTCAATAACACCAAATATATCACTTAGAAGTCTTGTGAAGAGTCTTGGTGATTTTAAGAGTCCTGGTGAGTTTAAGTGATATATTTGGTGTTATTGACTTACATTTTCTTGGATTCACAAGATCTTGACATGAGTGGATGGGTGTGGATGGTGGGATGGGGGGTGTATTAGTTAATGTGATCTGCTCATGAAGACACAGTTTGGTGTTTATATTATTAAACTCTCTATTCAATGCAACATTGATTGGAAAAGTATTCATTGATTGGTATTATAAGTTTTGATCATTCCATCTATTGACTATATTGTTTTGAAGTCTTAAAATCAAAGAATTTCAGTCCTTTTATTGACTATTCTTGTACAATTCTTGGTGTGCAAATCATCTTTGTCTTGAAGAACCAATGATTTCCTAGGCTTTGTCAAATAGTTGGCAAGCAATGATGTATTCAATATTTCTAAAGTGCTTCGAAAGGCTTAAACTCACAAAGACTCTTCACCAATACACCCCCCATCCCACCATCCACACCCATCCACTCATGTCAAGATCTTGTCCAAAATCATGTTTAAATATCCATTGACCTAAATCAAGATCCTTCCCTCTCACTTCCTTTGTTACATAATCACTTTTGGAGTATATTCTTATAAAGTCCTTGAATCCAAGAAAATGTAAGTTAATAACACCAAATATATCACTTAAAAGTCTTGTGAAGAGTCTTGGTGAGTTTAAGTGATATATTTGGTGTTATTGAATTACATTTACTTGGATTCACAAGATCTTGACATGAGTGGATGGGTGTGGATGGTGGGATGGGGGGTGTATTGGTCAATGTGATCTGCTCGTGAAGACATAGTCTGGTGTTTATATTATTAAACTCTCTATTCAATGCAACATTGATAGGAAAAGGATTCATTGATTGGTAATATAAGTTTTGATCATTCCATGTACTGATTATATTGTTTTGAAGTCTTAAAATCAAAGAATTTTAGTCCTTTTATTTACTATTCTTGTACAGTGCTTGGCATGCAAACAATCTTTGTCTTGAAGAACCAATGATTTCCTAGGCTCTGTCAAATAGTTGGCAAGCAATGATGTATTCAATATTTATAAAGTTCTTCAAAAGGCTTAAACTCACCAAGACTCTTCACCAATACACTCCCCATCCCACCATCCACACCCATCCACTCATGTCAAGATCTTGTCCAAAATCATGTTGAAATATCCATTGACCTAAATCAAGATCCTTCCCTCTCACTTCCTTCATTACATAATTACTTTTGGAGTATATTCTAAAGTCCTTGAATCCAAGAAAGTGTAAGTCAATAACACCAAATATATCACTTAGAAGTCTTGTGAAGAGTCTTGGTGATTTTAAGTGATATATTTGGTGTTATTGACTTACATTTTCTTGGATTCACAAGATCTTGACATAAGTGGATGGGTGTGGATGGTGGGATGGGGGGTGTATTAGTCAATGTGATCTGCTCATGAAGACACAGTCTGGTGTTTATATTATTAAACTCTCTATTCAATGCAACATTGATTGGAAAAGAATTCATTGATTGGTAATATAAGTTTTGATCATTCCATGTATTGATTATATTGTTTTGAAGTCTTAAAATCAAAGAATTTTAGTCCTTTTATTGACTGTTCCTGTACAGTGCTTGGTGTGCAAATAATCTTTGTCTTGAAGAACCATTTATTTCCTAGGATCCGTCAAATAGTTGGCAAGCAATGATGTATTCAATATTTATAAAGTGCTTCAAAAGGCTTAAACTCACCAAGACTCTTCACCAATACACCCCCCATCCCACCTTCCACACCCATCCACTCATGTCAATATCTTGTCCAAAATCATGTTTAAATATCCATTGACCTAAATCAAGATCCTTCCCTCTCACTTCCTTCATTACATAATTACTTTTGGAGTATATTCTAAAGTCCTTGAATCCAAGCAAATGTAAGTCAATAACACCAAATATATCACTTAGAAGTCTTGTGAAGATTCTTGGTGAGTTTAAGAGTCTTGGTGAGTTTAAGTGATATATTTGGTGTTATTGACTTACATTTGCTTGGATTCACAAGATCTTGACATGAGTGGATGGGCGTGGATGGTGGGATGGGGGGTGTATTGGTCGATGTGATCTTCTTGTGAAGACACAATCTAGTGTTTATATTATTAAACTCTCTATTCAATGCAACATTGATAGGAACAACATTCATTGATTGGTATTATAAGTTTTGATCATTCCATGTACTGATTATATTGTTTTGAAGTCTTAAAATCAAAGAATTTCAATCCTTTTATTGACTGTTCCTGTACAGTTCTTGGCATGTAAACAATCTTTTTCTTGAAGAACTAATGATTTCCTAGGCTCTGTTAAATAGTTGGCAAGTAATGATGTATTCAATATTTCTAAAGTGCTTCAAAAGGCTTAAACTCACAAAGAATCTTCAAAAGACTTCTAAGTGATATATTTGGTGTTATTGACTTACATTTTCTTGGATTCACAAGATCTTGACATGAGTGGATGGTGCGATGGGGGGTGTATTGGTCAATGTGATCTGCTCGTGAAGACACAGTCTGGTGTTTATATTATTAAACTCTCCATTCAATGCAACATTGATAGGAAAAGCATTCATTGATTGGTATTATAAGTTTTGATCATCCCATGTACTTATTATATTGTTTTGAAGTTTAAAATCAAAGAATTTTAGTCCTTTTATTGACTGTTCCTGTACAGTGCTTGGCATGCAAACAATCTTTGTCTTGAAGAACCAATGATTTCCTAGGCTATGTCAAATAGTTGGCAAGCAATGATGTATTCAATATTTCTAAAGTGCTTCAAAAGGCTTAACTCACCAAGAATCTTCACAAGACTTCTAAGTGATATATTTGGTGTTATTGACTTACATTTTCTTCGATTTGAGGACTTTAGAATATTGACTTACATGGGGGGTGTATTGGTGTAGGGCACCTAGGCCATTCAGTTTTGCTTTGAGACTTGAGTTCTATATTTTGTTTTTCTTTGTAATAAAGGATGTCTTCTAAATTCCTAGACCATCCTATGGTTTTGTTTTAGTCCTTGTGTGGAGGTGTGTATGGTCAAAGAAGACAATGTAATGAACTACCAAGTAATAAACTTTTAATTATTTACAAACAGTCACTTTTCTTCTCGTGAAGACACAGTCTGGTGTTTATATTATTAAAATCTCTATTCAATGAAACATTGATAGGAAAAGAATTCATTAATTGGTATTATTGTACACACTAAATAGTGCACTTCTCTAAGTCATTACTTCCAAGGGAATCCATGAATGGGAAAACTTGAGAAAGTGACCTAGAGCTCCCTAGGCATGGAGTCGCAAGGGTGTTTGATAGTGCTCTTAGCTAGAGCTATTGAAGCATGCAACCTTGCTAGTAAACCACACAATGGGAGATTCAAAGAGACAAGGGAAAGAATGTCAATATCCTCAAGAATCAAGAATGAAGATGCAATGCAACTATGTTAAGAATGAAGATGCAAGCTAAGCTATGGAAATGAAAATGAAAGTATTACAAGCCTTGCTAATTAATCTATGTGAGCTAAGCTAAAACATAAAGGAAACTAAACTAGATGCCATGAATGCTTAAGCTAAGAATGCAAGAATGGAAGCTAAATGCATGAAGATCTCAAAAAGCTCCAAAGTCTCCAAGAAATCCTGCAACATAAGATTAGTATTCAAAGTTGGGGGTCCTAGAATGAGAAAAGAGCTCTCCTTTTAAAGGAATTGAAAAGGAATGGACCATGGAGATTAAGAGGAAAAATATTTAATCAAGGGTGGAGCTTGAAAGAGGAGCAATCCATGTGCACAAGTATCCTCCAATGAGAAAATAAGAGTTGAATTTTGTGTCCATATGAGACAAAAAGTATTTTCCTTCTTTTTATAAAATAAGAATAATAATTTATTTGTGCAACTTAGGATAAGAGGAAAAGTGGTGGCTTTTTATTTAATAAAAGGGGAGGAAATTCATTTTAAATAAATAAAGACTTTAGAATAAAATGGTTAGCCCACAAAATATAATTGAATAAATGATAAAATAGGATTTGATCAAGGAAATTGATATAATTGAAAAATATTGATTCAGGGATTTGATAAATTGTTGAATGGGGGCCCAAAGTCTAGGCGACCACTTTAGGGTGCATACATTTGCCCCTCTTTGACTAATGTGAGATCGATTTGGGATCACATGTGGTCAAAGAATGGAATTGAATTGTGAGATTGATTTGGGATCACAAAACAACCCAGATGTGTGTTTGAAGGATGGTAACACATCAGGACAAAGATAAGCATAAGCTGATAAGGATAAGCTGAAAGACAAGACTAACATACCTGTAAATAGGAAATTGTCAAGTCTCAAATAAGAGATAAGAATCTCAAGCAAGGTTTGATTGATAAGCTGAATCAAGGATTGAAGCTGATAGGTACTGCCCCCTTGAAATCAAAATTGAAATCAGGTAGAGGAGAAATAGTAAATTGATAAACTTGATCAAGTCACTAGAAATCATAATTGAAGATGAAAGATGATAGGATAACCATCAAGCAGTGAAGATATGCTCCAGTTTGACTAGGTTTGACTGAGAAAGATATAGGATAAAAATGAAGCCAAACCTCAAGAGATGAATCAAATGAAAGTGAATGAAAGAATAGAAGATTGAAAGAGATGGGGATGAAGAAATGAAGGTGCCCCAACAAAGATCAAAGGATCAGGCCTCAAATAGCCAGCCAACTGCGCAGAAGAAGGAGAAAATTTGAAATATGATTTTGACTATCAAGATGAACTCAAATTTCAATTTCGATCCCAAAAATGGATCTAGGACGTCGACATTAGCCAGGGGTGCAATTTTTGCACAATTCTGAGGTGTTTCAAAAATTAGGTCAAAAAGTCAAAATGCTATAAAAGGGGGTAAAAAGGTCATTTTCAAATCATTTGTCTTATTGTGATTTGAGAAAATTTAGAGCTTAGAGAGAGAAAATGGCCCAACAAGTAGTGATTCCAGTTCACAGGCATCGATTTGAGCGCGCCTGATTGCACAATCGACCTCCTCACTATGGTGCCCCGATATGTTTTCAGAAAAACTTGCCCTTTTGAGTCATTTAATGAGCATTTATGTCATTTTAAAAACATTTTTAATTATTTTAAAATATGTCAAATTTTACTCGTATGAAAGTTCGTGTGATAGTTATTAAGTATCACACCCTTTGATAGTATTTGTCATGCGATAATTCATGGGTCAACATAGTATTGCACCAATGTTAAATCTAGTATTGCATGATACCGGACAAAACATCGTGCGATACTATGCAAATTATCACATTCAAAGATATTATCACACTGTTACTGAGGAAAATATAGCATGATATTTTATCAGAAAATAGTATTGCACTTAGTGTAAGAAATATGACATCTTTTAAATTTTGAGCACTATGACATGGGTCCAAACAATGTTTGCTTTTAAGATGTTTTATATTGATTTTATACATCCATCATGATATGTTCTAACATCTAGTTTGGGGTTATGACTTGCAGGAGAACTTTCTAGCGCTCCTCATTAGAGTGCTGAGAGTGACCGGGTTACGGTGTGTCTAAGATCTTGATGATCCAGGACGAGCAGACTTGGGGGAGATGGGTTTTGGGTACTTGCTGTAGATGCCCCATATTCAGGAAGATCATGGTTTATTGACAAAATTGGCTAAGAGGTGGCATAGTGAGCATAACACCTTTCACTTGCCAATTGAAGAGGCCACGATTACCTGGAGGATGTCTATCAGATCCTTCGAGTGCCTAGCCATGAAGATCCAGTGAGTATAATCATGTTTATAGATATTCATAGATGTAAAGTTTCCATATGATAGAAACTAACATGATTGTTTGTTGGCACAAGTATACTACGATCAGGATTTGACTGAGGGATGACAAATCATGAAGGGCATGTTCTAGGACATCACCTTTGTTGATAGACACCTTAGCTAGGATTGGCTGACGGAGGAGTTTGGCAGGGATTTCCCAGTTCTGTGTATAGTGTGCTTTATAGTAGCATAGGCACTAATTATCGACAGGAGCCAGAGAGGGTTCCCATTGGGCTGGGGTAGGTTGGTTGTAGATCTGATAGCACACCCACAATGGATGGCATGGGGCCCAGCCATCTTAGCTGATATGTACCATGAGCTCCATGAGATTTTTTATAGGGAGAACATGAATTGGGCATGTGGTGCTGCCTTAGCATAGGTATGGGCATGGGAGCACATCGTTGTTGTGTGCCCACATGTGTAGCTGAGGGAGCGGAGATTCCCTTATATCTATAGATACATAAGATTCCTATCACAGCCACATAGCAGGGATGTGACATATTACAGGAGACTACTGGATGAGCTCACATCATTTTAGTGGAGACCATACAAGGCTTGTGAGCAGTAGGGTGATCAGGAGTAGGAGCTAGGTTATATGTTATGCAGCTGGCCACTAGTAGGTTGACACTTTGAGATAGTAGAGCACTTCATGATCACCCGGGTCTAGAGACAGTTTGGGTGGCAACAGAGGGTGCCCACAGAGACCACTACCTATGCTTGGGTTAGAGATGAGGAGGGATAGGGATGGCTGCCGATGCTGGACTACCAGCAGGTAGTATAGGATACCACAGCTATGCATAGGGAGCCATGGGACTATCTCCCATATATGGTGGATGCAAGGGTGGATGCGGCCTACAGGGTAGAGCGATGGAGGTTTCCATTCCCTTGGTTTACTATACCTGATGCATGACCAGCAACACAGGGTGATGATGGAGATGACGGAGATGGAGGGGGCGGGGGAGGTGGAGGGAAAGTTAAAGAGAGAGGATAGGGATCCAGATTAGGTGTCCAAAAATGGTCATGGAGACAGGGTTCTGAGGATGAAGGGGATGACGTGGCAAGACCATCTCACTAACAGGTGGATCCTGGGTAGGATCAGCCTACAGGGGGAGGAGGAGAGGATCTCAGGGCAAGGATCCAAGTTTTGGAGATAGAGATGCAATAGCTATGGATTACTATAGCTGTGAGAGATCAAAAACTAACTAATCTATGAGCTGAGATAGATCGGTGGGAGGGGGAAGCTCAGGTAGACATAGTAGAGATTTAGAGAGAGGTAGCACGAGCTACTTACTATCATGGTCTCTACATAAAGGTTGTACCTAAGGGACAGAGAGTGCTACTCTACTCTTAGAGGGCAGGCATGTTAGACATGGTACCAGATAGGGTGGCAACACCACTTGCACCACCACCACATGATGGGGAGAGTCAGACTTAGGTTTAGGATGATAGATGTATAGAGACATATCCTTGGACATTATCTAGATTTTGGATCCCACATTGTATTTGTATCATGACATTTATATATATGAGATTTACTAGATGTTTGATATATCTTGTGTATGTATCCCACTTGTGATAGATGTTTCAGTTTTTATATTATCTTGTGATATTGCTCAAAATGTATGATATATATGCTCATGTATAATCTCTCTCATAGATGTATGTTTAGTTCTCATGTTTATGATATAGACTCATGTTTCTAAAAATGATCTATTTAGGATATAGATATGATGATAAGATTAACCCCTTGTGATGACAGGAAAAGGATGTGATGTGAAAGACAAGGAGTGAAAGACATGATCGAGAAGGATTGAAAGGTGAACACAATTGACCGACAAGTCCATGAAAGATGAAAGGAGAGCTCTCTCCATATGCAAAATGCAAAACTAAACTAACATGAACCTAAAAATGCAAGCTACTATGAAAAGTGGTTTACTTGCAAGGTCACAAAGCTTTTAGACTCTAATATTCATCATTGAGAATTATTGGTAGCATTGCAAAGATCATACAATACACACTAGTATAATTATGTGAATTTGAATATGATCTATATTAGATAGGAATGTGGGAATCCCACCTAGGCACCAAAGACATGTAGGTCAAGATGACTAGTGTAGTGAGATTTCCTAAGTTTAATATGGCAAGATTATACTTGCATCGAGACACAAGGAAAGTCAAGATGGCTATAAGTATGCACTTGCAAAAATAGTCAAGGATAATACCTTGTAGACCCTAATGTCAAGTGGAACAAGCATAAATGCTAATGATAGTTAGGACCAACAAAATATACCCACAAGCAGAAAAAGAAATAAAACATGTCCTCATGCCCCTAGCCTTCTAGCTCGGCATCATCAAAAACTATTAGGGAGAGAACACTCATCAAAGAAATCATCATAGATAGCACACAAAGAAATAGTCAAACAAGTCTTAGTGAGTCGAGTGTTTAAGTGTGTGTGTGTAGGTCATAGAGCCAAATTTTGAGTATCACATCTACCAGTGAGAGATATCATATCATGCTAGACTACGGGTAAGATACTTGATAAGTGTTGAGAAACACTTGACGCTAGGGTAGTGTTGAAAAACACAGTTGGGGTGGTCTTGAAAAACACTATTTGCAAGGTGTCCTAAAGACCAATGCATCCTAGAGACCAAATCTAACACAATTATGCCCCCTAGACAAAGACAAAGACCAATTCCAAACCAAGGCAACAAGATCAAGGCATGATGGAGAAAGGCTAAGTGTCGAGGATGCATGCTAAGAAAAAAAGGTGTAAAGGCCTCAAGTAGCACCTGTTTCCAGGTTTTCATCAAGGACTTTATATGCTTTTTAGGATTTTTTCAGCATCATATATGAATTTTTTTGGAATTTTTTTAGGATCAATAAATATATACAAAGGATGCCCCTAGATAGAATAGGCATCATGGATAGAACTTCTTTAGGTGCAAAACATTAATAGGATCAGGGAGCTATTATCCCTCTATAGTAGACAACAAATAAGCACCTATCCCAAAAGCAGCAGTAATAATGTATGGTCCAAGCCAATTAGGTTTGAATTTTCCCTTTTTCTCTTTATGTTGTTGGTTCTTAGGATTTTCTCATAGGACAAGATCCCCCACTTGAAATTCTCTAGGGTGAACCTTCTTGTTGAATGCTTTAGACATATGCTTTTGGTAGACTTTCATGTGATCAAATGATGCTTTACACTTTTCATCTAGAAGTTCTAGTTCTTGGAGTCTCATGGTGCGGTAGTCTTCATCTATCACTAGACCTTTGAGAGAGACTTTAAGTGAAGGAATCTACACCTCTAAAGGTAACACTGCTTCAACACCATAAGTAAGGGAAAAAGGAGTAGCCCCAGTTGGAGTATGAATACTCATACTATAAGCCCATAAGGCCAGATTTATCTATAGATGCCAATCTCTACCATTCTTGTGAACTATTCTATGGAGAATTTTAAGAATGGTTTTATTCAAAGCCTCTTCTTGTCCATTTCCTTGCGAGAAGTAAATGGAGGACCAATGTTGTTTTATCTTGAACTTCTTGCAGAGATGTTTAAGGTCCTTGTTTTTGAAATGACCTCCATTGTCAGTGATTATTTTAGAAGGCACTCTATACCGATAGATGATATGGTTTAAAATGAACAAAGAAACTATTTTTCTCGAGGCAACAGAAAGTGGAACAACTTCTACCCATTTGGTAAAGTAATTAGTAGTAGTGATGATGTATTTGTGTCCATCTGATGAGTTGGGATGAATCTGCCCAACAAGGTCAAAGGCCTAGCGCTGAAATGGCCAATGAGATATAGATAGAATAAGCTCCCTACCTAGAGCATGTATCAAGTTACTGTGTTTCTGAAACTTTTCACATGATTTAGCAAAATCTATTGCATTTGTCTGCATGGTAGGCCAATAGTACCTAGCCCTAAGCAACCTTCAGGCCATGGAAAGACCATTGGAATGTCCTCCAAAAATTCCCTTGTGAATGTCAGCTAACGCTCGGTTGAACTCATCCTTTTCCAAGCACCTAAGAAGTGTCCCATCTAAACCCCTCCTATACAGATCACCAGAGATAAGGGTGTGGTGAGAGGCATTTTGGGTTAAGTTTCTTCATTCAGAGCAGTTGAAGGTTTTGAGAATAATGCCATCATAGAGGTATGAGTAAATGGCACCATGGTGGGATGATTTTTGGCCAACAAGGGTACAAACAACTTGGCTTTCTTGGGAGTCATAGATAGGATAGTGTAGCTCTTCTACCAGAAATTTTAATCTGGACTCATGTTGTTCTAGCTGAAGGAGTGAAGCCAATGTAGCCATAGCATCAGCTGCTTTATTCTCTACTCTAGGGATTTGTTGAAATGTAACAAAGGTGAAATATCATCTCAATGGATCAACCATTTTCTTGTAGGGTACCAATTTTTCATCCTTCATTTGGTATTCTTCATTAACTTGGTTGATTATTAATTGTGAATCCCCATAGATATGCAGCTCGGTGATTCTCCATTCTATTGCCATTTTTAGTCCATTTGTCAAGGCCTCATATTTTTCAATGTTATTTGTACATGGGAATAATAGTTTTTAGTACTTAGGGATCATGTACCCATGAGGAGAAAAAAATAACACTCCTGATCCTGAACCATTTTGCATGAAAGAGCCATCAAAGAACATCTTCCATGTTCTTGTAGTCATGTACATTATGTGCTCATCTAGAAATTCAACTTGAATTGGCACTTTATCTCGAATTGGAAAATCAGCCAATTAGTCAGCTATGGCCTATCCTTTTATAGCCTTACGCTCAACATACTCTATGTCAAATTTTGATAAGACCATCATCCACTTAGCAAGTCTACCTATGAGAGAAGCCTTACCAAGAAAATATTTGAGAGGATAAATCTTTGCAATGAGGTGTATTGTATGCGCAAGTATGTAATGTTGCAACTTTTGGGAAGCAAACACCACTGCAAGGCAAGATTTTTCAATACTAGTGTAATTAACCTCATATGACATGAGAGTATGACTGATGTAGTATATAGCTCTTTCTTTTCCAGTGTCATCAAGTTGTGCTAATAATGCCCCCAGGGAAGATTTTGTTGCTGAAACATACAATATGAGTGGTTTTCCTAGGATAGGAGGCATTAAGATTGGAGGATTGGCCAAGTACTATTTGATTTGGTCCATGCTTTGCTGACAATCCTCATTCTAGACACATTTAACCCCTTTGCAATGTCTTATTAAAGGGTTGAGCTCTATTGGCCAGTTGTGAAATAAACTTCCTAATTGATTGAAGGCATCCCTGAAGACTCCTCATTTGGCTGATGTTTTTGGGAGGTGGCATATCCAAGATTACTTGAACTTTCTCTGGGTCTACCTCTATTCCTTTGGCTAAAATGATAAACCCTTGAAGTTTTCCAGAGGTGACTCCAAATGCACACTTTTTTGGATTTAATCTTAGTTGAAACTACTCCATACAATCTAGAATGACTTCCAAATCACCTAAGTGTGTATTCCTTTTTTTAGGTTTTGCCAAGGTGTCATCCACATAATCTTCCATATTCTTATGCATCATGTCATGGAAGATAGTAGTCATAGCTCTTTGGTAAGTAGCTCCTACATTTTTTAGTCCAAATGACATGATGTTCTAGCAATAGGTTCCCCATGTGCAAGTGAATGCAGTCTTTTCCTTGTCTTCAGGAGCTATCTTGATTTGATTATACCCAGAAAAACCATCCATCAATGAATAGATCTCATAACCCACGGTCATGTCCACTATGATGTCTATGTTTGGAAGTGGAAAATCATCCTTTGGGCATGCTTTATTAAGATCTCTAAAATCTATGTAGACATGAATGGACTTTTCATGCTTTGAAACTGGTACAATATTGGAAATCCATTTGACATAATCAATGGCTCTTATAAATCCTGCACTGAGGAGTTTTTCTAGTTCAGCTTTGATGCGAAGAGCTATGTGAGGATGCATTTTCCTCAATTTTTGTTTCACTGGTTTTATACCTGGAGCTATGGACAAGTGATGCATAATGAGACTAGTGTCCAACCCTAGCATGTCTGAGTAAGTCCAAGTAAAATTAATTTTCTTGCTCTATAGGAACTTGGTATATGCTTCTTTTTCTTGCAGTGATAGAGACTGAGCCAAATGTACTACTTGTGGAGCCTCTTCTATGTTCAAATTAACTGGTTGTGTAGGCTCAACAAGCACTGAAGATCTGTCCTAAAAGTAGCTTGGTAGATGATCAAGTACCTCATCCTTAGGTGCCTCAGAGAGGTTTTCACCCTTGGATATGTCCTTTATTTTTAATTTTTTAGGTTCTGACACTGCCACACAGTGGTTTTCACCATCAAAAATCTTTTTTTTTAAATTTTCTTTTCATTTTGCGACTAAGGTACTTGATATCTAGTTCTGTTATGCTTGTAGTTGGCTCGCTGGTGGGAGAGACTATAGGTTCAAGGGCATTTAGGTAACATGCTATCTCATAGTCATTCTGAAAGGTTAAGAGCTAAGGCTCCTGATAGCATTGAGACCAATCAATTAGGTGAGGATTAGCAAGGGGTAGGTCAATGAATAGATCAATATTGTGTATGTGAATGGTATCATCTCTGGTGATCACAAAGTCAAGGTCTATCAAGTATCCCTCTAAGGTACCCAAATCAGGACTTATCCTACCAAGCGAAGCATTGTCCACTAAAGTGACTTGTGGATTCCAATCCTCTAATCCTACACTAGACTCGTTAGCTACCTCAGGTTGGGAACCATATGTATGGACAACATCAATGTCCATGTCAACTATAGAAAAATTAGAGAGAGATTACCATTCATACTCATGTGAGTCTGTATCTAAATCTCGACTGGGATGTTTGCACCAAGCATATTTTCAAGGCCTTGAGGTGGAGGCTTTGATGTCACCAAGGGTAAGACCTTCTTGAATGCCATTTGTGTATTGATGTTCTTGAATAGGATCCTCAACATGATCTTCAACAGTGGATTCTTCTTGTTCTAGGTCTGAATTTGTTGGATTGGCAACTGGAGTATTTGAATCTCCCCAAAGGAGATTGGTGGAAGGGACCCAATCTTCACACCTATCTTGTTGATTTTGCAAATTAGGTATGTAGCTTGATTCATCATCACTATCCATCGCAGCAAGGATAGGAAGAGTTTTCTGGTCATGACTTTCAAAACCTAGGCCAACCGTCTTCTTAGACCTGCATCCAAAAAGAGCATGATTGAGTGGTTCAGCCTTAGCATCTAATCTGTAACTAAGAGGACCATGTCCTGGGTAGCCCATATTTTTGACCAAAGTGTATCCTCTCCCATAAGCCTTAGGAGATGGGGAGAAATTTTCATTGTGCTTGTATTTTTCCTCTTTGTAAATCCAATCTCTAACAGCCACCTCTTCTTTTTCATCCTGTATGGGCACTGAGGACTCTACAAATGTACCAAAAAGAGTCATGGCTGAGGATGAAGGATGCATCTCTTGCGAAGGTTTGCCATAGGACCTAGGTGAGAGGGGAAGTTTTGTAAAGGAGTCAATTTGATATCTGCCCATACCAAGGTCTATGGACTTGAACTTATTCTTGCATTGTTCTAGAGTTGCATCAAAATCCTCTGCTTCCCTATCGAGAGCAACATGAGTCCCTGCTGAAATTGCATTTACAGATAATGTGCTATCCCTAGGTATATAGACTTCTACTCCATTATAGGGGAACTTAAGACATTTGTGGTAGGTGGATGGCACTGCTTGCATGTCATGGATCCATGGTCTACCAAGTAGGATATTATATGCTAGAGGACCAGTGTCAACAATTTGGAACAAAATGTCCTTTTCAATAGGGCCAATCCTGACAGGAAGGAAGACCAACCCTTTAGAACTTCTCTCTACCTCATCATAGGCTTTAATGGTAATTTTCTTCCAGGTATCAATAACTTGCTTAGAATAACCCAGTATCTTCAACAAACTCAAAGAACAAATATTGAGCCCAACACCCCCATCAATCAACCCACACCTGACACGGGTCTTGTGAATCATGACTTCGATATGAAGGGAAAGATTATGTGGATGGCTCAAAGCTTTGTCATCTTCTTCTGAGAATGTTAGGTAATAAGGGCTAGCAAGGTGGTTAACCATGTTCTAGAATTGGTCAACATCTATGTTGTTAGGAACATTGGCTACACGCAAAGCATCCTCAAGGATACGCTTATGTCTTGGAGATAATTCCAAGAGTTCAAAGATTGAGATTTGAGCTAGTGTTCTTTGTAATTGGTCAACAAGATTATAGCTCATTTCAGGGTTGACTTTTGATTTGGTGGTGACATTCTTAGATGCCACTTGCTTGGGTTTGCTGGATTGGTTGGAACTAGGACCTCTAATAACCATAGGACCTTGGCTTTGGCTTCTAGTGACAGTGTTGAGAGCTTGGGATGACCTTCGAGAGTGAGGACCTCTAAGCACAATCACAGGTTCTTCATCAAATATAGGAGGAGAGCCCACATCATAACCATAAGGATCTTTGTTTCTCATCATGTTGACACTTTCCTCGACAACCTCAAGCATATTTACCATGTTTGCTGCACCTTTGTAGGTATAGTTGATTGCAGCCTTTCCATTCTTGGCTTGAGAGGTTTCCCCCTTTTCATATTTGGGAAAAGGCTCCTTAAATGCCTTATGGTATGCATTGGTATTCAACCCATCAATCTAAAGTTTGCCACTCTCAATAAGATCTTGAATAAGGTGTTTAAGCTTCCAGCAATGTTCAATGTCATGTCCAATACCATTGTGGAATTTGTAGAAAGCTTTTTTATTCCACCAATGAGGTTTAACATTAGGTATGCGGAATTTGTTGGATCTTGCGGTTGTGCAAGGTTATTGACAATAAGTGTCTTGAAAACATCCTCATAGGAGTCACCCAGCTTAGAAAATTGTCATCTCTCCTTTTTAGGCTTATCCTAGTACTTTGGTTTATTCTCTTGTTGATTAGAGGATGTGTTGAGCTTCATAGCTTGGACTGCACTAGACAAATGGAGGACTCCTTGATCCTTGCGTTGGGAAGAGTCCAAAACTTTGTCATTGACTACTTTCTTATTCTTATTCTAGTGTGAGTGTTTGCCTTTGTCCTTATTAGCATTATTAGTATTCTGACCATTGTTGTTATTGTTGTGTTTGGTCAAAATGCCTTGCTCTTTCAAGACATCCTCAATTCGACATGCAGTTTTGACCATAGTGTCGAAGGAATCAAAGACCATCTTCCGAACCTCATATCGCATTTTAGGCACCAAATTACTTATAATAATATCAATCCTTTCATGCTCAGGAATAGTCCTAGAATAGCGGGAGCACAATCGTCTCCACTTTTGTAAGAAGGAAACAAAGAATTCCCCTTGGTTCTGCTTCAAGTTGCACAAGTCTAACATAGTGACTGATCTTGACAAGTTGTATGCGAAATGTTGAACAAATATATGGACAAGTTCTTTGAAAGTTTTGACGGGAGGGGTTATGTTGGTAAACCACTCCATGGCTTGGCCCTTGAGACTCCTCAAAAATAATCTCATAAGATAGGAGTCATCTTGGTGAAACTCAAAACTCATGATGTAGAACTGACGCACATGATCATGTGGGTCACCATTGCCATCATTCTTATCATACTGGGGGATTTCAATTTTTGTAGGAAAGTCCTTCATACTCACACTCCTATCGAAAGGATTGGGAAAAATAGAGTGAAGTGAAAAGGAACTCTTAGGTGCCAACACCTTTTCCATCATACGCTTGAGTTTCTTGATCTCCTCTTCTTGAGAGGGTCCTTGTTTCTTGATTCTTCTATCCACATCAAAATTGTAAGGGACTCTGGCACCCTTGTTAATCAAACTCTCTAGGAACCTATCCTTGTTTTGATCAAGATACTTCTCCACATATTGTTGGAATAGTGGCTCTTGTTGCATTCTCATAAAATCTTGATCATCAAAAATTGCACTACTTCCTCCATGTTGAGAGCCATGATGAGCTCATTGGGAGGGTTGTCTCAAGTTCCTAGGAGGTGTTTGTCTCCTATGTTGTGAAATCCTCCTTCCTCTAGGACTAGGAGATTTTGAAGGTGATCTTGACCACCTTCTAGTTCTTGGGGTTCTTGAGGGAGTAGATGGTGGAGAGTTGTTTCCACTGTTGGTACCCCTATTATTGAATTGGTCATTGAGTTTCTGGGCTAAAAGCCTATCTTGTTCTTCTTGGAATGCTTTTCTTTTCAACTCTAACAAAGCTTGTTGCTCCACCTCTAGGTGTCTAAACCTTTCTTCTTTAGCGGCTTGTTCATCCAAAAAGGCCTTCTTTTCATGCTCAATCCTTTTAAGCCTCTCATTTGCATACCTTGAGGTTGTTTTGAGTGGAGAGTTGGGTCTTGAATGTTTGAAAAAGTCATTAGTAAATGCTACATTTCCATGAGCATCACTAGACTCATTGTTTTGGTCTTTGTGTTGTGACCGTGCATCTTGGTGAGCTCACGCATAATGTCTTTTAGCTCTTTGATGGGCATCTAAATATCTTGAGTTAATAGGGGGTGATTCAGGTTGATTGTCATCACCAAATAGCATGTTATCCCTATGTCTTTGGAAAATGTCATCAAGATTTTGATCCATCGCTTCTCTCTCCTTTCTAGTCATGGTGTAGCTCATGTCCATATCTAATTGAGAAGGTGCTAAAGAGGTACTCAAATCACTAGGATTACTCTTTGGGTCAAACCAAGCTTCAGACTCACTCCTAGGTGATTGATCAAAGAGGGGTTCTTTCCCCTTTCACTTTTGATGAGTTTGGACTAAGGGTAACTGTTCAAAGACAACTTGAGGTCATTTTCCTTGACTTACTTGGTACCTTGTCGTAACTAGCATGAAAGAAAAAGACCCTTGGTGATAAGATGACCTTACAAAATGTCAATACCAAACTAGGATAGTAAAAGTGTTCAATTGTCCAAAAAGAGATGGCGAGATAGAAAGTTGCAAAAGGTGTAAACCAACACTACCACAGAGGTGTATAATAAAAGGATAAGTATCCTAACACATATGGACCAAGAGGATGGATTTACCCAAATATATTTGAAATTGAAATTGAATTTTGATGGAAGTGATTTCGACAAAAGAGTAATAAAACTCTCTAAGTGTGTTACCAAAGAATCTAAAGGTGTACTTTTTCAACAAGGATAATTCCTAACTTATTGATGCCAAGTAAGACTACTTTGTAAAATCAAAGGATACTAATTCAAGGGGTCTAAGCACAGTAACTCAAGGTATAAATAGGTTTCGAGTGTTAGAGTAAGTCACCTACTAAAATCTAGTCGACTAAGGAAAGGCTGAAAAATGGCATAAACCAGGCAGATAGCAAAAAGACTCTGTGCGACAATTTCTAGGCAAACAATGTGATACAATCTGACCAAGTGATATTTCACACTAAGCAGTACGACAGTTTCTAGGTAGCCTGTGCGATACTTTCCAGGCAAGCAATGTGATATTTTTGTAGTAATGAACTATCACACGATAAATCTTAGAACAGTGCATGATAAAGTTTTAGGATCGTACGACTCTTGACCAGTGAGTGCTAAAAATCTCAATTTTAAGGGTAATTTGGTCAAAATTTCAGTCTGAAGGTTGGATTTCTTGATTTCAAGCACAATACTAGTAGTAATCAGACAAGTTTTCAAATAGTAGGTGATCAAACATGTCATAAAACACTTACACAAGGGCAAAAGAAACCTTTCCAAGACAAGCAATTGTGATATCAAAGCAATAAAATCCTATGAATGCGACCGTGATGTTTGATATTTGAGAACATTTACATGGGTAGATCACAATGAGAACACTTCAAGCACTTAATAGCCTAAAAAGACAATGGCTCAATACTTAACAACTTGGCCCACACTTCATGCTCCATTGCCTCACACAAAGTGGTTGCCCACACTAGATATTGGCTTTGTCGTGGAAGTGCCAATGACACAACCAAAGGAACATAGATGGTGAGGGATCTTGGGGTGATCCAGGTTAGTCCACTAGGATCAATCCTTGCACCAAGAAGCTAAGCAAAAAAATAGGGTGGCTTCTATCTATGGTTCTTAGTAAGGGCTTTCATTCGTAATACCCCTCTTGCTCCCCAAAGGGACTCCTTACCTTGTGGCAAGTAACGGACCTCGCGGCCACAAGAGTACCTTAAGCATTCTTGCTCAACATTTTCATCATGGTCACAATCCCACAAGTACTCACATCAGGTGAAGACAAGTACTATGTCTACCAAGGTTTTGTGTCATTGATAGCCTTGAGTTTATAGTGGGTTAGAATAGCCGGTGAAAATCTTGTCCCCACTTGGGTTGTTCCTCTTGATTGCTCAAGAGTAGACCCGCTAAAGGATCCTAAAACTAAACAAAGAGTGGATCAACCTTTAAGTGTCAAGATTTCTGGTTCACCTCAAGGGCGAAGAGCATACTCTCCTAGCTCAAAAATTTCTCCCAAACACACCAAGCAAAGGTTCAATTACCCTCTTGCTTTCAAAATCCAAAGATGGGTCAAGATTTCTGTTTCACCACAAGGGTGAAGAGCATACTCTCCTACCACCCAAAGATTCCTACAACAAGATATTAAGTGCCTATGAAAAGAAATAACTAGTATATGCCACACTAAAAAAAAAAGAAATTAAACAAACACTTGATTGGTTTTTATGCTTTGGGCAGCCCTGCAAGAAAGGATTAGTAGCCCTTGTGCATTTGGAGCTTTGACATGCATTCTTTTAAGCAAATATTTCAAGTAAATGAGAGCACCTACAAGCACAACGCGTTAGCCCTACAAGGGTTAGCACATCAAAACCAAATAAAATCTACAAATCAAACCCTGTTTTACCATAGTAAATTAGAAACCCGAATCAAATAGATCAAATCTTGCAAAGAAATGTCAAAAATTACTAACTGCCAGGCTTGGGTGATATTTCTATCAGAGAAAGGATCATGCAATACTTCATTGTATACTGCTGCGATACTTTATCCCTATGCGATAGTTCGCAATACCTGCATGTGATAAAGAACAAAACAACAATATGATAGAGTCTACAAAGGCACACGATGCTTTAACTGGTAAAGTATCACATTGGTATACAAGAAACTATCGTACAATATTAGAAAATTATCGCACGATAATTCTATCAAAAAAACAAAAACCCAAAACAAGCAGCTAAAATGATGACAAAAATGCATAAAAAGAAAGACCAAACAAGAGTGTTCTACCCCATGGTGGGTGCCAAAAATGTACACACTAAATAGTGCACTTCTCTAAGTCATTACTTCCAAGGGAATCCATGAATGGGAAACCTTGAGAAAGTGACCTAGAGCTCCCTAGGCATGGAGTCCCAAGGATGTTTGATAGTGCTCTCAACTAGAGCTATTGAAGCATGCAACCTTGCTAGTAAACCACACAATGGGAGATTCAAAGAGACAAGGGAAAGAATGCCAATATCCTCAAGAATCAAGAATGAAGATGCAATGCAACTATGCTAAGAATGAAGATGCAAGCTAAGCTATGGAAATGAAAATGAAAGTATTACAAGCCTTGCTAATTAATCTATGTGAGCTAAGCTAAAGCATAAAGGAAACTAAACTAGATGCCATGAATGCTTAAGCTAAGAATGCAAGAATGGAAGCTAAATGCATGAAGATCTCCAAAAGCTCCAAAGTCTCCAAGAAATCTTCTAGCATAAGATTAGTATTCAAAGTTGGGGGTCCGAGAATGAGAAAAGAGCTCTCCTTTTAAAGGAATTGAAAAGGAATGGACCATGGAGATTAAGAGGCAAAAGATTTAATCAAGGGTGGAGCTTGAAAGAGGAGCAATCCATGTGCACAAGTATCCTCCAATGAGAAAATAAGAGTTGAATTTTGTGTCCATATGAGACAAAAAGTGCTTTTCTTCTTTTTATAAAATAAGAATAATGCTTTATTTGTGCAACTTAGGATAAGAAGAAAAGTGGGGGCTTTTTATTTAATAAAAGGGGAGGAAATTCCTTTTAAATAAATAAAGACTTTAGGATAAAATGGTTAGCCCACATAATATAATCGAATAAATGATAAAATAGGATTTGATCAAGGAAATTGATATAATTGAAAAACATTAATTTTTGAAAATATTGATTCAGGGATTTGATAAATTGTTGAATGGGGGCCCAAAGTCTAGGCGACCATTTTAGGGTGCATACAATTATAAGTTTTGATAATTCCATGTACTAATTATATTGTTTTGAAGTCTTAAAATCAAAGAATGTCAGTCCTTTTATTGAGTATTCATGTACAGTGCTTGGCGTGCAAACAATCTTTGTTGGAAGGTGTGGCCCTAACTCACATTTTCACCATTGGGATTCAATGCCACTGTGTGAAAGGTGAGTTAAGGAAATTCTTTATAAGATTTCAAAAGCTCAAAGTTGGGAAGGTTAGTTTTCTTTTTGAACAATGATGCCCTAGGTTGAATATTTCGTATGTATTCAACCAAACAAGATGAAACTCAACTACAACAATAGACAACAACCGTGTGGGATCAAGTTGTTGGATGAATTGGGCACTTAGAGTTCATGGTATTTCCATATATTAACAAAAACTTAAGACTGTTACAACTAGATAGACTGCTAGCATGAAGGAAGATTTGACCTAGCCAAATAAAGGTCTAATTCTGTAGACTATTGGTCAGACAAATCTTCATTGTCTTCTGATTGTCTTCTTTATATACTAGCATTTAAATAGAACATTAAGCATAGTAATAATATTGTTAATCTATTAGTAATAATATGCTTAATCTATTAGTAATTATCTTCTTTAAATCTACTAATTAATAATAGTTTTGTACTACACATGCAATGTATTGTCAGTTTGAAGATAGTCTGTGCCATGTGTGATGGTTAAGTAATGGGAAAGTTATGATGATTCAATTGTAGAACTATTGGTTCCTTGAAATGTTCAAAAAAAATTCTCAAAAGATGCACTCTCATAGAATACGATTACTTCAGGTTATGCACAAAATGGATCTATCTTCTATCACTATGGGAGAGGAGTCTTAGAAGTTGTGGGGAGGTGTATATGGTCGAAGAAGACAATGTAATGAACTACCAAGCAATACACTTTTAATTTTTTACAAACTGTCACTTCTCTACTCATGAAGACACAGTCTGGTGTTTATATTATTAAAATCTCTATTCAATGAAACATTGATAGGAAAAGCATTCATTGATTGGTATTATAAGTTTTGATCTTTCTAGCCTGGGCCTAGATCATTTAGAAATTAGCTTCATAATAAATAAAGTAGATGAGAGATGAGCAATTAGCTTCCCAAGAAAAATATCATAAATGAACTATGTGTACCCCAATTCATGTGCCCTCTATGTGTACCTAAATGATATATTTGAAACAACAAGGGTAAGGCTTGAATAAATTAATTTTGCATCACAGTTTGTAGTTGTTGCAGCAACACTAGAGCATCAGATGCCACCTTCATCACAATATGATCACTAGACATGTCTGTATGTTTTATGAAGTTTGGTCATTGTAGTTGTCGTTCTTGTTTCCTTAGTACCTTTAGTGGTAAGTCATCTACTTAAAATTCATACAATGACCATACTTCATAAAACATACAGACATGTCTAGTGATGATCATATTGTGCTAAAGGTGGCACCTGATGCTCTGCTGCTGCAACAATTATAGACTGTGATGCAAAATTAACTTCTTTTAGCTTTACTCTTGTTTCAAATATATCATTTAGGTACGCACAAAGGGCACAGGAAGATTTTATGAGATTTATGAGATTTTTCTTGGGAAGCTAATTTCTCAACTCTCATCTACTTCATTTATTATGAAGCTAATTGTTGAAGGATCTAGGCCCAGGCTAGAGAGATGTCTTCCCATTTGAGATTTTGTCTTCATTAGTATGTTACTTTTTATTGCAATTATAATTAGTTCCTTGGTTCCTTAGTAATTGCTTTTTATTGCATGGTTATCTTTGGTTTGTCATTTTGTTTTGAGTGTCTAGTGATTTAAACCAAAGACTTCGACTTAGCCAAAAAATGTTCAATTCTACATTAGTATGTTTCTTTTTATTGTAATTATAATTAGTATGAATGAACAAAATAATGACAATGCAATATTTGTTGAAATAGCGTCGATGACTTTGGTCAATGTGCCTATGTGTCAATGTGGTGTTGGCCCATGCATGTTGAAGACGTCACACACAACAAGTAATCCTGGGCATCAATTTTGGATTTTCCCAAATAGGAAAAAGGTCTAGATACGTAATTATATTTTATGTTTAAAAATAATGTGACAACTAATCATTTTATGAAGAATTGATGTACATTTGGTATTGCAGGGAAATAGTGGATGTCAATACTTTTGGTGGGTCGATGAAACCACATTTACATCTACCCCATCTAAATCTATACCTGATGTAGGAAATGAGTACAACTTGTGCAAGGCTCGAGAGGCAGCTAGTGCCACCAAGATTGCTTCAATGGTGAAAGTAGAAATCATATTTATGCAATGCCTTCTTTGTGTAGTTTGTGCACTACTTTGTTGGGACCATATGCGTAAATGTGGTTAATAGAGGGCTATTGTAGATACTAAATTTTTTTTTAGAATTTCAAGTAGATATGTTGGACATATTTTGATAAACTCATAAAAAATTTTTTTGTTTATGACTTTGTTATGATTTTCAATATAAAATTAAACAAAATTTAAATTTAACCTTATTATCGAGCTAATTGTCAAAGGATCCAGGCCCAGGCTAGAAAGATGTGTTCCCATTCTATTGTGGATAGGTGTTTCATAAAACATACATACCTGTTGCACGTGCATCCTCGATTCAAAGTGGGAAAATCTTATTTTGGATGCAAGGGAGAGAAGCCAAACACATAAAGAACATGCACATAAACACGATAGGTGAGAAACATAAATGTAGATATCACAACAGCTGAGAAACATAAATGTAGGCATCATGGTCACAATTTTTTGGAGACACAACATAATTGAATGGTATACCCAGACGATGCAACACAACTATCACTCCTTTAGTTCCAAGTTGACATTGTGGGATCCAAAAACAATAGATAAGGAATAAATTTAGAGAGCAGAGGAGGGTTGTAATCATGACCAAAATAATATAGGGTCCCTATATTATTTCGGTCCTTATGGCCCTCCTCCTTTGCTCTCTAAATTTATTCCTTATCTATGTTAGGAATGGGAACACTGAGAGGGGGGGGGGGGGTGAATCAGTGTTCACTGTATTTTATCTTTTCCCTTAATCTTTATATTGAACTTAAATGCTTAAGTTCTGAAAAGAACATACACATAGACATGAAACATGAAATCAACACATAACACCAATATGGTTACGGGGAAACCCAAATACGTAAAAACCCTGGTGGGAATTGACACCCACTAATATTTTGTACTAGTGTTTTATGATCCTTGTTAGAAGATCCTTAACCCTGTTAGGAGTTGTTTTACAATGTATTAAGTATAGTAGACCTTGTCAAGGGTCAAACCCTGTTAGGAGTCTTTTACAATAATCCCTTCTAGGGGAGTGGACGCACTATTTTAGAGCTCACTGCTCAAGTGGTGAAGGCTACAACCTTTCGATTTCAGATACATACTATGTCTGTTGGATGAACTATCACTGTGACATTGCTTATTTGATTAGTTCCTTTGATACACTGATGCTTTGACCTCTTGCAAAGCTCTAATACATCTTATAGATTCTTCGCATACTTTTTCTCTTCTTATCACAACTCTATATCAACTTGCATACAAATTACAATGGGCGCATCTCATATTTATATGCACACACAAAATAAATAACTAGGTCAGCCCTTTAACTGATTACATACAATAATTCCAATTGAATTGGGTCAAGTGTGTTTGCAAACAAACATATTTATATGTTAGCAACCTAATTACAATAGGCACATAGCCTTTACAACATTAGAATATAACTGCAAATCAAAATGCTAATAGTCGGTTGATTACTCTGTTCTTCTCTGGCACACACTGGCTATGTAAATTCAACTGTCTGTAACTTTGGCATACTTGCATAACTGATCATGCACTCATAGAATAAGCATGAATATAGTCTAACCAACTTATCTTCTAGGCTTCACACCATAACTCATTTGTACACATGTGCGCTGATTCTCTGAGCTTTAGGTACTTTGTACACTGTCCAGTCTTCAATAGTTAACCGATTTTTGATCTTCTCATCAAGTGTGCTAACTCCAAACTACTATATGACTTTGTTTCCATAATGAAAACACTATAAAAATTCATATACACTAGTATAGCCAACTTTCCAACAATCTCCCCCTTTATCATTGATGGCAACAAAGGAATATGGCCAAGTTGCTAATTGTTCCTTAATACAATTTTTTTTTGTCTTATATCTCCCTTATACATAACTTTCTATCTTATATCACCTTATACATATCTATACCATATTATATACATACTCCCCCTTTGACATTAATGACAAAGGTGCTTCAAAACTATATATACAACTACTTACTATGATAAAACATCTGGATATGCTATCTGCAGGTTTTGGATCTCCTTCTTCCAAAATGTGATCAGTGAATTCACAATTTGGAGATGGGCACATAATGCATATTGTATCTTATCCATATTCTCCAAATTTGTGCTAGGACCTTGATCATATGTCACCATGGTGGTATCAATCTCCTTGATATTCTGATTGAGTATGTCTAATGAGGGTGCAAGAGCATTCCTTAGCTGAGTTTGCCTAGCCCTTATCTTGGTCATCTCTTTTTCTACCTTTTCAATCTTATCTATATGTCCTTGGTAGACATTATTACACATGTTCACATCAACAAATGGATCTTCCACTGATTTCCTTATGCCATCTATCATGGCTTCTTCCTCTTGAATCTTCTTGTATAGATCACTAGTTAACTTGTCCTGGTTCATACAGTCAGCAATGATCTTTATGCCCTTTTCTGCAAACTCCTTCAAGAATGCTTGACCAGTCTTTAGTGAGCTTAGGTCAAGTGCAAAATTGCTAACTAATTCACTAAGCCTCTTCTTCAAATAATTCTCTTCTGCAACTAGGGATGCAAATTCTTCTAGGCTAGAGAAATTACTCTTGAACTGAGAAATGACTGCACTCACATCATCAATGGAGTGTACCTTAGACACTTTCTTGTATGCTAGTAAAAATCTATTCATGATGATTACCGACTCTACAAGGAGGGGATTTCTCATCATGTGTTTCTCCTTGGCCTTCTCCATAGCTAAGATGCTGAACTTAATTAGGTCTTCTTCTCCCCATGAATCCAAACTAGTTGTGTCAGGTGTCAAACTTGACAACAATGTTGCTGAGGGAAGTGGAGTGATAGGATTACTATCCATAACTTCCTCTTTTACCTTGATCACTTCAGCTAATGGTTCATTTCTCTCTACATCTTTTCTTCTTTCTTTTCATTTGATATATCCTCAATCAATATTTCTTCTTGATTGGGAGTGGAGTTACCACATAGAGTCTCAACCTCTTGAGTACTCACAAATGCCTCTTCAAATTTGTCCAACTTAGTATCAGTGGTCGCTATAGCTATCTCTACATTATCAATGATAATGGTGCTATCCTTTAGTGTCTCTGTCATGGGCATAGACTTATCTACCTCTATTTGTGTTTTAACTGCAGGTGCTGAGTCCTGGGGACCTGTCACTGATGCATTAGTGGGCTCTTCCATCTTGACTTCTTTTGAGGATACTTGAGCTATGTGCATAGTAGGTGGATACATGTGCCTGTTCATAAAGACCTTATCAAAGGCTTTCTCTATTTCCTTGGCAACTAACTCAAAGTTTTTATCCATTATGTTCAATGTTCTTGTCTTGGTCCTGAGGTGAGGCTTCACCAGATCTAACAATAAATTTTTCTCTTCTAGCTCACATACAGGAAGGGTTTCATCTAAAATCTTCTCTCTTATCCTTAGATCCTCTTCAATAGCCTGTCTCTTTTGGAACTCTAAGATATTCCATACATTATCAGGGATCATAGTCTTTAGTTCTAATAGTGTCTTCTTAAACATCAACATGCATTTGACTATCATTCCATGTATCTATGATTTTTCTATCTCACTGTATTTCTCATAAAACTTTTCTACTTGATCAATTTTGCCTTCATCAATGATTCTTGTGCTTAACACACTCAAACTAGGTTTGAAACTTACTTTATGAGGTGCTTGAGTGTTCCTTTTGTTCCTTGTTACTCTCAAGGATGGATGACCAATGCTGATTTATTTCTTCCTCTTAGGCATTGCCTTATACTCAGGAGGAGTAGTAAGGTCAATGGTTTCTTTGGGCACAGAAGGAGTAACATCAATTTTCCCCTTCTGATCATCAGATTTTTCTGTCTTCTCCTTCCTTAACTTAGGATCATCTGATTCTGCCTTTGCTGCATCTGTGTTTTCTAATTACAAAGTGATCTTTTATTCCCTTGTTTTGTCTAGGTCTTCTTGAGACACTCCATGAATTCTGAAGATCTCTGATGTAACTTTAGCAACCTTCTTTTTTCTTGATGTGTTGTTTAACACTGCATCAACTTCTCTTGTTTTCTCTACATAGGTTCCCCATCTTGGCTCATTGGGGTCTTTAGGGCTAAAAGGAATACTTGTGCATATGATTCTATAATAGGCTCTTCCACTTCATATCCTAGTGGATGAATCCACTTTGTTCTTGGTTCAACTGTCTCCATGCATGTTGTGTGATGGGGAGGTTAGGATAGACTAGCTAGTCTATGCCCTTGATCTTCTCTAGGATCCAAGTGTTCTTCTGACACCTCTAATGAGCTATAAGATACCTTACTCATCCAAGGATCCCCTAACCTACCCTAACCTGACCACCAAGTTTAGCTACTTGTTCTTGCATCATTCCAAGCTTTGTTTTCTAGCTTCATCCCTTACATAGGCTCATAAGGGTCTTTTAGGGTTCAGTTCCCTTCCTAAGCTCTTGACAAAGGGTTTGATGATTTCCAAGGTGTTTTTTGGTACATTTGACACATCTTCAATGCATTAGCAAGGTTGGGTTATCATCCGATGATAGGGTTCCTTTGCAAATCAGGGCTACAAGGAAGTGCCCAATTACGCCTACTTCCAGATTTGTAGGGATTTTTCCTCCTTCCCCTCATAGATTCAAAGATTCTATTATAAAGAACATCTATTTCAAATGACCAACTCTCAATTATTTTTGGGGTCTTGGGCCTCCATCTGTTCGTACAATGCTTGTGCCAAAAATAAGGGTTTTAGGGCTTTTAGGCCACTTCCAAGTCACATAGAAAACTAGTCTACAACAGAACCTCTCTAAGTTTTTTTAGACTCCCTCCTTCATAGAATTTAGTCTTCAGACATGTACCTTAACTCCCTCCAAAGGGCTAGCCTTGAAACTCTTTCCCTTGTCAATAAGAGCACTTATAGTGCTGATCGCCCCTAATCGGGCTATGCCTTAGCTTGCCTAGGGCTTGGTCAAAATAATAGGTGCACACACACACCAGGGCCCTGCTTCCATAGTTATATAGGGTAGGGTCTATGCTTTTAGATTCCAAGGTTCCATGGTGTGGCCACAGTGGAAACAAAAGCTACAGCCCTCTATTCATAAGCCTCTCTAAACTGGCAGAGCACTGTCAGAGTTACAAAATAAGGAATATACAAACTAAAACAATCAAACCTACTCTAAATGTTGATAAATGAAGTAAAATGAAACAAAATACTAACACACAATTACAAGATATCACTAAAAACACATTGATTCAACACTTCAAGCCATAAAAATGATTGTTACACACTATTTTTTTATACACAATCTGATTCCTCTGTACATTTGTCGTACACAATGCTTTCCAACCCTTGTCTTAGGGTTTTTCATGTCTAATATAGGATTCTCCTCAGGATTAGAGCTTATTTAAGGTTAGGAACCTCCTTGGTAAGGTTTAGCCTTCTCTTGGGAAAAGTTGCTAAGCAACTTTTGACAAGTTGCTAGCAACTTTTAGAACAATTTTTCCTGCTTAAGCAACTGTTTGCTCACTCCACTCCTAAGACCATTCTAAGGTCTTTTACATGACTCTATAGTGTAAACACTCTCCTAACCTCTATGTTAAGACTTAGACAATTCTATAAAAGCATTGACCTCAGGATGCTAACCTGCCCTGAGTCATAGTACAACCAAGTAAGAAGTTACACAACAAAACCAAGACCTCTACTTAGGCCTTCACACACAAGTGAGCCAAAACTCTTATTCTACTTACAAAATTCATTGAAGAAGTGTTTCCTACAACCAAAATTGGATGGTGGGAGCCCTTATAAGGGTGCTCCTGCATCATTGTGTCAGCCTCAACCATGAAGCAAATAGTATCCTTGTATTTCTCAACAATGTTCTCTGGTATCCTGTACCTCATCTACATTTTAACCCTGAATGTCTTCAACTCTAGTGTCATGTAGTCCTTCAAAGTGCTCTCAATACATTCCTTGAGAGATATTTGAGGCATTGTGGGATTGGATTTGTCTAGATACAAATCAAATACCTTTCCAACAATATGGAAGTACATGTATATGATCAAAGATCCAAATCTGAATATCTTGGTCTTATCATGCTTGATTTCCTTGATGTTGTCAATTAGCTATGCGCGCAAGATCTCACATAGGTTGAACTCTCCATTTTCCTTCACTAGTCTTATGGTAGCAAGAATTCTGGCCACAGACACATTTTTTACCCTACTGGTGTATTGGAACCTGTATCTTAGTATCATGGACATCAATTTGATGTTATCTTGCTCAATAGGCTAGATAGTCATACCGCGCCTATCACTTGTTGATTTACAAATTTGTTCAACAATCTTCCTCATATCTTTTCCCACTAGAAGGATGAAGCCTATCCTTGAGAGGCCTATCATATCATGAATTAGGTCACCAATAATTCTGACCGGCACTTCACCTATCCAAAATAGGTCATCATGAATCCTACTTAGTAGAATCTTGATCCATTTTGATTCATAGAACTCATATGTCGTAGCATACTCCACTATAGGGTGATTATTCCACCATGCATACTCATCCATGAAGGTTTTGTCTAGTTTCATCATTGTTTCCATGTGTACTCTCAATCTATCCAATCTTACTGGTTCTTTCTTACAGTGAATTGTATGCCCTAATGTCCTCGACATGCATAATGCCCATAGGTGTGCGGGAGAATGCCCCTTCTAGGTCATCAAGTGTTGATTTAAATGGATGCCTCTTAAAAAAATATCTTTTCTTCTCCACAACATCAAATACTATAGGAGTAGCCATCGCTTACTTGGATATCACTTTTCGAATGATCTTGAAGACTTCTTGAATCAACGCGATGAACTAGGGTTTCTGCAACTGATCAAATGCACAAAAAATCACTTGATGAATCAAATTGCAATCCTTCTCAATTGAATGCTAGGGCTCTTTTTCTCTCCAATCACTCTCAATTCAAATGCAATGAGAGATCTTCAAACTTGTGTGTACTTTAAAGTGGAAAATCTGTCATTAATGCTTGTTGCATAAACCAGGTTGTCACTTGAAATTTTACATCTTTCATTTTGAAAACAATCAACTAGTGTGCTCTCGCACATAGATTCTACTAGTCTCCAAAAGATTAAGTCCAAAGGCACATACTCTAAGAGTGAGTATACCAGCCACGCAGGGGGCTAGAGCTAAATTAGCTCCCCCTATGACCTTGAGGGCCATTCATCTAGATGTAGAGGGTGCATCCACTATGGATGCATCTAATACATACTCATCAACCTTGTCCTTCTTTGTTTCTGACCAAATCAAGCTCACATCCTCTGAAGCTTTCACAAAATTGACTTCTCCTTCAGGATCCAAAACTGGTTCTTCGAGCTTTTTAGGGCTTTCCTAACCTTGCATCCTTGATCGGTAAAACTTTGAGATGTGTCCAGCCTTGTTACAAGATTGAAAAATGACTGGAGGCCTTATATTCCTCGGTGCATTGACATGAGTCACCATTTTACATTGTCTAGTTAAGTGACCATTATAGTTACATATCTGACATGTAACATTCTGAGAACTTCTTTCATTTGAATGATTCTAATTTCTTTGATTATACTGAGTTCTATTCTTTTGACTTGTCTTACAATTCATAGCTCTATGACCAAATTTATTGCATGAATAACAATAACCATTGAAAGGTCTTACCTCTGTACAGTTCCTTGCTATGTGTCCATGCTTGTTACATGCATAACAAGTGTGGTCTACTGGCTTGCACTCATTTTTAGGTGGTTCAATATGATCCTCAATCTAACTTCCAGTCTCCTTAGCATCAAAGGTGCCTTCTGGTGCTTTCATTCTTTCTCACATGTTGTCAATCTAATTTTGTGCTTCATTGTATACAATGTAGCTAGTATCTCCTTTAGCTCTTCTTGCATATAACTGAGATTCTATCAAATTAGAACTGGTGTGTAATTTATCAATGTGATTCTTAGCAACTTTCAATTCAAATTCCAAGCTTTCTTTGTTGTTCCTTAGCTCCAATATTTCCACATTTTCTTGCCTCAATTCTTCATTCAGTTGAAGGTTCTCTTTGATCTGTTCATCATAGAATTCTTGATTGTTAGTTATCTTATCATCAAATTCTTCAAGTTGTTCTTTTAAGGATGTATTTTCTTCATTCAGCTTCTTGACCATTGTCCCTAGATCACTGGTAGAGCATTCTTTCAAATCTTTTCTTATCCTTTTGATGACTAATTGAGCATCATTGAATTTTTCATTTAGCTCTTCAATTTCTCTTTCAAATTTGTCCAAGTATTCAAGAGCAGCTTCAAGATTTCTTTTTAGATGTTTCATTTATGCTTTGTCCATGATCTCCTCAAGTGGTTAAACTTCTTTGCTGAGGACCAAAGCTCTGATACCAATTGTTAGGAATGGGAACACTGAGGGAGGGGGGTGAATCAGTGTTCACTGTATTTTATCTTTTCCCTTAATCTTTAAACTAAACTTAAATGCTTAAGTACTAAAATGAACATACACATAAACATAAAATATGAAATCAACACATAACACCAATATGGTTATGGGGAAATCCAAATAGGTAAAAACCCCAGTGGGAATTGACACCCACTAATATTATGTACTAGTGTTTTATGATCCTTGTTAGAAGATCCTTAACCCTGTTAGGAGTTGCTTTACAATGTATTAAGTACATTAGACCTTGTCAAGGGTCAGACCCTATTAGGAGTCTTTTACAATAATCCTTGTTAGGGGAGTGGATGCACTATCTTAGAGCTCACTGCTCAAGTGATGAAGGCTACAACCTTCTGATCTCAGATACATACTATATCTACTGGATGAACTATCATTGTGACACTGCTTGTCTGATCAGTTCCTTTGATGCACTAATGCTTTGACCTCTTGCAAAGCTCTAATACATCTTATAGATTCTTCACATACTTATGCTCTACTTATCACAACTCTATATCAACTTACATACAAATTACAATGGGCACATCTCATATTTATATGCGCACACAAAACAAATAACTAGGTCAGCCCTTTAACCGATTACATACAATGCTTCCAATTGAATTAGCTCAAGTGTGCTTACAAAAAAACATATTTATATGTCAAAAACCTAATTACAATAGGTGCATATCCTTTATAGCATTAGAATATAATTGCAAATCAAAATGCTAACAGTCAGCTGCTTACTCTGTTCTTCTCTGGCACACACTGGTTGTGTAACTTCAACTGTCTATAACTTTGGCATACTTACATATCTGATCATGCACTCATAGACTAAGCATGAATACAGTCTAACCAAATTATCTTCTAGGGTGCACACCATAACTCGGTTGTATGCATGTGCACTGATGCTCTAAGCTTTTGGTACTCTGTACACTGTCTAGTCTTCAACACTTAACCAATTTCTGATCTTCTCATCAAGTGCGATGACTCCAAACTACTATATGACTTTTTTGCCATAATGACAACACTAACAAGTCATATACACCAATATAGCCAACTTGCCAACAATCTATGGGTTTTGGATCTTGTAGTGTTGACTTGGAACTGAAGGATTAGTGGTTGCATTGCATCGTCTGGGTATACCACTCAATTATGTTGTGTTTCCAAAAAAATGTGATCATGATGCCTACATTTATGTTTCTTAGCTGTTGTGTCCTAGGACTCCTTATGACCCTTTAAAATCCCTAAGAATACATCTTAGAGGTCTTAAAATGTCGTAAAGGGTCATAAGAGGCTCCTAGAAGGGGCTAGATGGGCTTCACCTTCACGTGGTTGGCCTTGTTAAGTAGAGAATATTAAACTATTCTCAAAACAAAGAGACACTCAATAATTTAAGGAGAAGCTCTATAAAACCTTCACAAATATCCCTCCTTTGGCCTCCACTCATACCTATTCTCAAAATTTAGAAACTTTGGATACTGTTTCTCATCCATGCACGAAATGTGCTAGTGATCATTTGGTTAGTGCTTGATAACACATTTGACATCATACCTTTTTCTCCTTGCACATTTGGGATCATACAAGAGCATACTAGATCACACAAGAGAACACTAGATTTTATTCATAAATGAAAACTTCAAGAAAATAGATTTGTTAATGTTTCGCCTACTTTTTTTGAAAGTGTAAGTCCCAATGCTTATATAAAAATCTCAATGATGATCAGAATCAATGATGGAGAGTTATCATGATGACAATGGTTGGAGTACCTTGTATTAACTATATGTTGGCAAGTGATCCTTCTTAGTTGATGTTGTTTTAGATTAAAATACATACCAACAACAACAACTAAGAAGGATCGCTTGCCAACATCTATGTATGTGAAATTTTGGGAGTTGCATCTGAAACTTACGCTAAATAATGTAAGTTGTAATTTTCAATTTTCATTACAATGTCACTTTTTGTTGAGTATATATATATATATATATATATATATATATATATATATATATATATATATATATATATATATATATATATATATATATATATATATATATATATATTTAAATAGTTAAATTAGAATTACTATCCAAATTGGACAAATTATTTTTGTTGTACATGGCACTTGGAGTCAAGTGTGTCTCTAATCATTGTGAGCTTTCCATATTCTTTAAGTGTTCTGTCACAATTTTATTCGTCAAAGATTGAATTAGGGATTAAGCATTTTTTGTCACAATTTTATTCGTACATTGATGAGTATCAATGATGGATATTTTTTAGATTATGAGAAGACGTATATGTAGTAGAGGCCAGAATGAATGAATGCTATTAGATGTTAATGGGGAATTTAGAGTGATTTTAGTGGGGGAGGGCCCAAATGAGCTTCCAACTTCACATAGTTGGCCTTGTTAAGTAGAGAATATTAAACTATTCTCAAAACCAAGTGAAGCTCAAACTAAATCAATGAAGTAGATTCAATGGTCAAAAACACCTACTTCTATATCTTGTTGATCTCTATTTTTTTCACCGTGACTACTCTCCTCTTAAACATATGTTTAGATCTATTTTTTAATAGAAATGAAAAGATTTCATATCTTTGAAACAGTGAGATTATCCCAAGGACAATGATGTCCAGTGTTAGAATAATGAACACCATGAATTGGTGAAAAATCGATTGAATGAATCTACAGTATCAAGAAAATTAATCATGAAACTTATCATGAAACTTGATGTTTCTCATATAAATCTTGATGTTTAGAACCATATAATCAGTACATGGAATCATCAATACTTATAATACCAATCAATGAATGGTTTTCCTATCAATGTTGCATTGAATAGAGAGTTTAATAATATAAACACCAGACCGTGTCTTCACGAGCAGAGAAGTGACTGTTTGTAAAGTATTAAAATTTTATTGCTTGGTAGTTCATTATGTCTTCATGAGAAGAGAAGTGATTGTTTGTAAAGTATTAAAAGTTTATTTCTTGGTAGTTCATTATTGTCTTCTTTGACCATACACACCTCCTCACATCTTACATATTTTTGGCATCTTTGCACTTTGAAGTGAAATTACATGATAATAATGGCATCAATGGCCATATAACAAACTTAGATATACCTATAGGTCCTTGACCCTTACATAAATCCTTGGATCACTCAAGTGACCCCATAAATCTATACCGTGTCATAAATCTCCCATTTTGACATAGGATAAGAGCATAGTGATGGAAGATAGATCCACGTTGTGCATAACCCAAAGTCATCGTATTCCATGAGCGTGCATCTTTTGAGAATTTTTTTTTGAATGTTTCAAGGGACTAGTAGTTCTACAATTAAATCATCATAACTTTCCCATTACTTAACCATCACACATGGCATAGATTATCTTCAAACTAACAATATGTTGCATGTGTATTACAAAACTATTAGTAATTGGCAGATTAAATGCAGATAATTACTAATAGATTAAGCATATTATTACTAATAGATTAAGCATATTATTACTATGCTTAATTTGATAATATACATATTTTTTTTTTAAATATTAAATTTTCTATTACTTTTTTGATGGTCAAAAGAATATACTTATTGACGAGAATGATATATACTCGACGAATATTCTGACCACCCCTCGTCGCAATTTCGACCAACATTGGTCGCATAGATGAAAGGAATGGTTGATAATTCTTCCAGGTTGAAGTGATTATTTTGACGGTGGTTCCATCAATAATTCAACCACTATAGATGTCGCACTTTTGATGATGGTATTATGTGTCGAATAATCGATGAAAAAACTTTGACAACAGTTATAGTCATTTGGTCGACCAATTGGAATCTAAAAATTGACTAATCCTCATAAAAAAATAAGCTAAAATTTACTAGTGACAAATAGTTCATAACAGTTGGGAAAATGTATGATAATCGTTCCCCTTTGAATTTTATGAGGTACAGCTCCCTCTCATAAATATTCAAGGAATTTATGAGTAAACTACACACATGTGTACTTTTACTAGAAAGTACTTAAGGATATCCCATATACTCTTTGGTATAGAAGTGATTTTCAAATATAATACATAAGATCAAGAAAAAGTTTAAAGAAAACATAGTTCCTTTAACTCTTAGATATTTAAATTTCTTCTTTAAAGATAACTTCGCATTAATGTATATGAGTACTGTAAAGTCTAAAGCCAAACAAATATTCCAATCAATATTTCTTTCGACTGAGTTCTTTTCATAAAGGAAACTATTACTAAAAATTACTTTAAGCTTAATTCTAACTAAAATTTATAACCCCTAAGAATTCTTATGCTCCAACATAAATATTTTTTACGATCCGGAAGGCCTCCTTGAAAACTCAGCCTCTTAGATTATCAACAAGAAATAGTTATAAACCAGTTAAAACAATAAAGCAATAGTTTTAGGATAGTTGTCCATTTATCAAAGCGATTTAAACAAACAAAAAGCTATTCTACCTCCTTTGGTGGCTCATCATCCCACATGGCATCCTTAACCAATTTCCAGCTCTAGAAGTTTCTCATGAAATCCTGCATTGGGTGAGAGTGCAAGCTCTTCAACCCTAATAGTTTTTCTCAGCAGACATATTTTTCCCATTTGAGTCCTTTAATCCTCTTCACCAATTTAGGAAATTTCCCTCTATTCAAGTATAGTAGTGCTTTCACATTTTCTATTATGGTGAAGTCGTGGGCTGCAGGGTTTTCATTTTCTTTAATAGCATACATAGTAGTTTCAAAGCTTTTTATCATAGCTTCTAGATCCAAGTTTCCTTCTTCAAACTAGAGAATACCAGTAGGATTTACCACTTTGATATCTTTTAATGCATCTTCATGCATTTCCTTTATTTCCTTCCCTATGGATTGAACACTTTGGATTGTGGATTTGAATAAGGTACCTTTCCATCCCATGTTTTTCTTCAGCATGAATAGCATGCAGGGGTCCACTGATTTCATCAGGTTCTCTGCTAGAAACTTTTTTATGCCATACTTTTCCACTTCCTATTCCTAAGACACAATAGTTGTACACTTGGCTTCATCTAATTTCCAACCTAGAATTAGGGTTTAGATCTTGCCAAGAAGTGTATCCTCTTCTGTGTAGATGATACCAAATTCCTGAATGAATTTATTTCCTTCTTTAACAATACCATCAATCCAGTTACCAATTACTTCAGTTAGTGCTCTTCCCTACTGCATTTGTTTCAGTAGTTGCTTGTTGTCTGTGGAATTAGGATCAAAGGATTGGGGAGTTTGAACCAAAGGTACTGCCCCTGCACTACTAAGAGAATTAAGGAATTCAGCCATGGTGATGACCAATTGTTTGATCTCCTTGTTTTCTTGGCCATCCTTTTGAGATTTTCCTAACATATGATCAACCAAGAATTTGAATAAGTGATCACTGGTATCACAGTCCAGAACTCCCAGTTCTATTTTAGTGATCTCAAAATCCTCAGCTTATAGCTCTTGGGCCCCTTCCTTTTTGTATACATCACAATCTCTACAGTTACCTTTCCTTTAGTAGGATCTGTGCTTAGCCTGACATTATTTTTCACTCTTTTAATTTTCAGGGTGCGGGTTGCATACTTAGTAACTATTTCTTAGCATAGCTGCTATCTTTAAATATCCTAGAAGTACTCTCTTCCTTATTATGATTAGTTACACTGGATTTGAATGCAGTTTCAACCTTCAAAAGCTCCTTACCAAGAGTAGTCATCTCATAGGCACAAAGTCTACTAGCCAAAGCATCTCTTGAAATATCTCTTATAGTTCTCAATTCCTCAATAGTTGAAACCTTCTCACTATAACACGTAGGCAAAGATCTACAAACATTTCTTACAACTTCATCACCACTCAAGGTACCACCAACACATCTGATTGAACAAACTAGATCATTTACTCTCTACATATAGGATGAGACAGTTTCACTTTCACTCATCTTCATATCTTCATACTTCCCTTTACGGCCCTACAACTTAGCTTGCTTAATATACTTGTCACCTTCATAAATAGTTTCTAATTTACTCCATACCTCATACATTGTCTACAACCCATATATGTGAGAATATTATGTATCTAACAAGGTACTGCTCAAATCTTCCCTTACTAACATATTCTCCTTGAATTTCTTCTTTTCATCAATAGTAGCTTGAGACAAGTCATTAGGAATAGTGTAAGGCTTCTTTGTGATACCCCAATATTCATCTCCCATGCATATCACATAAGTAGTCATTTGATCCTTCCATATTAGATAGTTGGTTCCATAAAAATTAGGGTTGTCTTTCCTTATGATTTACATATCAGATCTCCTTTAAGAAATTAAGCTTCTTCAAAAGGACTTGGCTTTGATACCAATTGTTAGGTCCAAAGAAGACAAGGACAACTGAGAGGGGGAAGTGAATCAATTGTACAACACTTTATTACTTTAGCACACTTAATCCAATTATTGATCTGAAAGATACATAGTAATTCAAGATCTAGAAAATATAACACAAAACACCATATTTTTTCTCAAGGAAACTTGGTTAAGAGAAAAATTTGGTAGGAGTCAAACCTACTAGATAGATGTACTCTGCTAAAATTATAGCCTACTTAAGAGAAAGTGAAAATAAAAGAGGAATGCACATGCATTCACAAGCCCACTACCTAGATCTCAATGCTCACATTAAAATACAATGATCTGGCCCTCAGTTGGGTTCACCGATCAATCTTTAATTATAATTCACAAATATGGAAAAACTATCCAATACATCTAAAATAAATCATAGCATTAGCAATGCCAATACAACTCCAATGAAGTATAATGTTTGCCTCAATCACAAAATATAAACACCCTCTTCCTTTTCTTCTATCTCCGTACACACTTCACAATCACAAATGATTTCCCATTTATACATATTACAATGAATAGTCCACAACAAGGTTGGATAAGACCTATAAGAACAAATTATATAAACATTATACTCAAACTAAAATGTGTTCCAAATCAAGTTTACCAAGACTTAAGTAGGACCCAAAACTTCATCCTTGAACATGCAACAACTTCGCTAAATCCCCACCAAGAATCACAACACATTACTTCACCAAGTCAGCTACGACCTAAATGAAGAAATGCCAACACACTATCAAAACACCAAATCTGATCACCATGATCAATGAAAACCATCAATATGGTCATAACACAATCCAAGAATACCCGAAAGAAGAAAGAGTAGCTTCACAAACCTTCACAATCTCAAAATCCAAACTCATCTCTTTACCTGATTATGAACAATACTGAACAATGAACTCTCTCACACTAAAAAATAACTTTCCAAACTCTAAATCATGAACAAAAAAAAGTTGAGGAAACAACAATGAATCCCAAAATTACCACAAGCTTCACACCAACTAAACAATACGATCCATACCAAAGTAGAAACTCAATCTTTGACACTTCTTGAACAAATAGAACATTGAAATACAAGTAATTGATAAATCAATCATAGCTCACTCAAACTATTATGATAACCTCTATAGGTTGACCAGAATCAACTATAGACATGTCTAAAACATCATCTAGAATCACAACAAAATATCCTCAACATATCATCTGAACAACTGAAATAATATTCTATGAACAAACTAAGCACACTTTCTACAACAACAACAGTATGTTGACAACAATGAAAAAACAATAAAGTTAGCACACATAAACAAGGTCTAATCAATAATATCTAATATGCTCAACAATGAACTTACAAAGCAGGCTTTGGTGGGTGAATTTTTGAGCCTTCTTGTAGGGTAACTTGTTTATCTTCATTTGGATGGGAAAGATCCTAAGGTGAACCCTTTTTAGTGAAATTTTTTGAGGCATGTCCCATTTCATAACAGGTGAAGAAAACATTATTAACATCCTCTATAATGAATTTTTGTTCTCACTTACTAAAATTTGAAGATAGATGCAAATGAGAAGGGATATTGTTTGATGTATCAAGGAGAATAGAAACTCTGACCAGATTTTATGTGATATTGAAGAAGGTGAGGTCATGTTTAAGAAATATCCCAATATGATTGGCCATTATTTCAATTAGGTTAAGCTCTCTATATTCTAGTGACATAGAAGTTATCTAGATCCAAAAAGGCACAAATCTTGTTTGAAAATTCTCTTATTTGAAATTAGGTTACCAAGGTTGCATGCATAAGCCAAATCCTTCTAATATCCAGGACTTGATTTTAAAAACCTTATCTCTTTCCATACTAGAGTGAAAATTCATAATAAAAATGTCTTCTACTTGATCTAAGTAACAAACTTTAGAGATCCTAGCCCATTCTTGAAACAAAAAACCCTTAAGAGCATCTAAATCCAAAGTAAGGTTCTAGAACTTATAAATCAGAGCTTGTTGTTGGAGATCTTGGACTTAGGGATATAATTTCTCATGAGAGAAAGATAGAGATCTAGAACCTTGCATATCCAACAAGATATTGTAAGGAATAGTCACATCTGATGGAATCACAGGGTTCACCTCCTTAATCTTACGCCTCTAATGCAACTTTGTCTTAGTAATATTTTCTAAAGGAGGGTATTTAATATTTTTGTCTTCTTTACCCTCTTTTAAGTTTTTTGCCTACCCTTTAGGTTTTGCATGTGATGGTCATTCTTATTACCCTTTTTAGAGAAGTCTTCAAAGGTTGTCTTTGGATCTAAGGGGGCCCTGCCACTTTCAGAGCATGACTAAAGATTACTATTATCACTAGTGGATTGAGTAGGAACTGGGGTATGCAATGTTTCCTTATGTTGGGTATGCAAAGACATATCAACCATATTATTATCATTCTTTGTTCCCTCATCCAATAAAGGGCCATTACCCTTTTTGAGGTGGGACCCTCATGAGTTGTAGAAGATAAAAAAGATCCCCTCTTGGATTTGAGATCCTTAGTTGCATTGAAATACATGGGATCTAGAAACCCTTGTTGATCCTCCTACGCCCAGTTTTGAAACCCTTGTTGAGTTTCTTGTGGCCTATCCTCAATAAAAATTTCAAATGACTCTTATTTATGTTTGTTAATATATCTACAAATAAGTTGAAATGACTTTTAGTTGGGTCCACTAAATCAGTATCTCGGTCCGTTCCATTGCTCCCAATAGTGAGGGCCAAAAGGGTTAATATGAATGTCATATTGAGAACGAGACCAATTAACTGAGTGAGCGTGTTGGGGTACTTGTTCTCTATATGAATGCCTATATCTTCCCTTGATCCTTCTATCACTATCATCATTCCAATTGAAGTTATTGATGTTGAACTCGCCTATGCAATCTAGCCATTCTGGGTTCTGCAAATTTTGAATTTTTTTCCCACCCTTGGCCATCTGTGAAATGTGGTTCCCATTCCCCCCCCTAAGTATTTAATATTTATAAGTTCAAATCAATTTAATGACTATATATTAATAGTTGGCTTTGTATTGTATTGTACAATCAATAGATCGATGGATGGATCAACCTCGACTCTTATTGTTATGTGTAGTAAATATTTGGCTTAGTTTAGGAATTAGTTAATCATGAAGATTTTTTAGCTTAATATTTACTTTCTTTCTTCATTTTATTTTATTTTTAAATTAAATTTTATACTTTGGGATCTACATAAATGATATTTTAGAAATTTTAACTTCCAAAAAAGGTTGACTTGAGGACACTTTTTTTACCCTACTCATAATAGTGGTAAAAAATAAAACAAGATTTTACATTCAAAGTAAACTACTTTGTGATCAAATTTCCTATTTGTAACTAAGATTGTAATCATGATTTCTTTTAACTTAGGTCTGGCCCACTCCATGGCGATCAATGTGTGCAAATTTGGCAATCATTTTGTGCAAATTAATATAAGTTAACCTCAGTAACTTAAAAAATGGTTAAGATTGTTAGTTCTAAATTATTACTAAATCTATTACAAAACAGATTCATGTGGAACTTAAGGTTTTAATAATTATGAAAAATTATTTATATAGTACATAAAGTTATTTTATTTTACTTTTACTTGTCTTAAATATGTACTAAAAATAGGATTTGCAATCCTTATAAATTAATGGTTTTTTATCATAATTTTGGTAATTCATTTTTTTGTTAAGTGGTGAATGTCACTAAGTGTGTGTGTGTGTGTGTGTAAAGTTTAGGAAAATTCATCTAATGCATTTTTTTTTCTTCTACTTTAGAAATAGAGAGTAAAATCGATGATGAATTTGAAATTTAGGTTGTTAGAACCAAATTAGAAACCAGAGGTGACCAAAATATGATTTTATAATGAAGACATCTAAAAATATGTTATTTGAAAATTAGTTAATTAAACTAATCATACAAATATAATGACATTGAACTATTTTGAATTAATACATACACTTTAAAATATTCATATTAAAATAAATAAGTTGAACAAATAATTATAATTTTTGGTTTAAGTTTACAATAATATAAAAATAAACTATATTCATTAAAATTAAAATTGTTAAAGAAAATAAATAAATAATCTAAATATTAAGTTTAATAGGAAACATTATCTTATTCAATTTTAGAACTCCTAAGTAATTAAAATTTTAATAATTATATTATAATTATAATTTTTAATTATTATAATATACTAATGAACAATATAATCAAAATCCTAACTCTAACCATTAAAATATATATGACTAATATACATTACTTAATTTTACAAAGTATGGATATAAAAATTACTGAAATGTATACATATGTATAACCCTTTTCCAAATAATTAAGATGTTAAACTTTATCAATCAAGACCTTTACAAAAAATATGATTTAAAGCAATGCCTATATTAAATTTCTATAAATATCATTTATTTTGTAGTCATGACACAACAAGGAATGATTTTTTAATATGAGGAACAAATGAGGCAATATTGAAGGGACTATCGTAGAAGACAGTGAGAATGAATGACAAGCATTGAAAGGGAGGAACAAAGGCAAAGACACAATGAGACATATAGGCATAGATATGTCAAACATAGAGTAGAAGTAGTCGTAGAAGAATTGTATGCTCATAATAGAGAGGGTACACATATATCGGGAGGTGGTCACTAACAAACTTCTAAACAACAATTTCATTCTGAAAGAGGAGACAAACATGAAATACATCCACAATCAAACGAAAGGAAATAATACCAATCTAATGAAAACATTGAAATGAGTGTTCAAAATGAAGAATTGACATTCACTCAGTACATACCAAAAATATAGTCAACATGCCTCTCAACCTGAAAGAAATAGTGAATGAGAAAATAATGTAGAAAATATAGACAATCCTAATAGAATTCTTGAAAATGATTTTCATAATATTCAATTGATGATTTGACACTGATTAGACTACTTTGTTTCTCCAACAATGTGTTATATATGTCAGGAATGTTATCTTGGAATAAAATTATATCACACTTCACATGGTTCTATATGTAGTAGGTGTGTACTAGAAAAAGTACCTTCATAGGGTTAGTATCATCAATAACTCAAATAACAACTAAATTACCACAAATAGCAATCTAATTAAGCAAAGAATTGACAATTAAGCACTCTATGGATCTCTATTTAGGGATGCTAATGCAAAGCTCTCAACAAGCTTCCATTAGTGACAGTCCTAAAATGAGAATGAATGATAAACAAAGCTAATAGTTCAATTCCAAATTGAAATTAAGCCTAGTTAACTCTAAATTTGTCTTTCTAGCTCTAATTTGCAAGAGGTTTGATGCTATTCTTAGATTTTTGGATGATTAATGAGTGAATTATGCCTTTCTTTTATAGATTTTGGCAAGGGTAGGGGGTGTAGTTGAGTTGATCAAGGTTAGGTGAGAGTTGAGTCCATGGTTCCACCTTTGGAGACCATTTAAATATTTTGTCCTCAAATCTTGGGACAAGAAGACAAAATGAGTGGACAAGATGTATTCTCCAAGTGAGTGATTGAGATTCGATTTAGGCTTGATCCATGTGAGCTTGGTCCTCAATTCCTATTGGTTGATGAATTTTCCTTCCATTTAGTGGTTGAGAGAAAATAGGAATTAATTAATTGAATTTATTTAATTTGTTTAGCCATGTGTACCCCTTAAATGGGTTGATTTGATTTAATTTGAACTATACAATTAATTAGATTAATTACACAATTTATTGATTAATCATGATTTATTAGGTTTAAATTGATTTATTTGGCTTTTGATTTTCAATTAAATTTGGATTAAGGTTCAATTGCAATTTATCTTTGATTTTGACTTGATTTGATTTAATTGCATTTAATTGTATTGATTTTTGTCTTGATTTCTCACTTAAATGATCTCGGCCAATTTTCGGTGATTACAAATGCCCCTCTTTGAGTTGACATGCGAAGTGTGTTGATTCAAAGAATGTCCTGATTCGTCGATGTAAAGTCCTAATTCATTGATGCTCGATTTTGATGTTTAGTATAAGATGCATATTTTGATGAAGTTTAATTGAATTTGATGTCCTGATAATTGATTTGATGATGAATTGCCTGATATGATATTTGATTTGATCTAATTCGATGTTTGATGCCCCTTTCGATTGATAAGAAAAAAACTTTCTGATAAAAGATTGAGCTTTGATTCAATGATATGCCTCTAATTCAATGATCCTAATAATTTGAGTGTATTCCCCCTTGGGAAATGAATCAAAATGATTTTGGATGATTTGGTTGAGAATTGGAAATTTTGATTTGTTTCTCGATATAGAAATTTGGAAATGCCCCGATCATGAGAGGATTTGATGAGAAAAGATTTGATTGATAAGATGTTGATGCTCCAGATAATTTGATGATGGCTTGGTATCGTTTGATGTCAATTAGAATCACTTGGTTGATGTTGATGTCAATTTGATAGGATAAGTTGATGGGTTGATATTTTGCTCTCAAGATCTAGAGACAAAACGCTAATTTTCCTTCCTCAAGATCTAGAGTTAGGAGATTTGATGCACTCAAGATGAGAAAATGGATGATAGGATAACTTGATTGATGTTAGATGATCACTTGGATGATTTGACTGATTGATATTTGATATGACATGATTAGATGTTTTGATGATACATGGTTGATTGGATTTTCTCATGATACAAAATTATGGACTGGAGAAGAGAAGGGTCATCCATTGGTGTAGGTGTAGGTATAGATTTAGGTGATGGATCAAGTTAGGTTGCCCCTAGTTGATTAGCATGATTGATTATTGATGATGTCCTTGATGAAGCATAAATCATTTTATGGATCATGATTTACATGTACTTGTATCTTGATGATGTTGATGTACCTTTGATGATCATATTGAGTATGATTTTTGATGATGGACATTTCAGACATTGATGATGTTGGTCAAGACTTTGATTATATATTGATGGAGATTTGATGATGTAGATTTCAATATATTTGATGATGTACCATTGATGATATCATTGATCATTTGATGTATCTTGATTTGGTCTTTTGATGATGATAACTCTACCCCCTTTAGCTTTCCTTACATATATTGAGAAAAAGGATCCACCCATGTAAACTAACATGCAATTAATCTATATGGATGTAGCTAGTTGTCACTGTTCAAAATTTGGATGCTTATTTTCATCATCGAGCTTTTGGAACATGAAATTGGTACAACCCTCACTGGTTTAACCATGATGATATGAATACCTCTTTCCTCGGATTTTAACAATTTCAAGTAAATAGACAAAGAATTGATCCCTTTCATATACAAATGTCCTTGATGATTCTTTGATGATCATTTCATTAGACGGATTTGCATACTACTATGAATCAACCTAACAAGCACTCAAGAAGAAATCAAGAAAATATCATGTCTTCGTCATTGCTCATCTAGTCAACCATCATCGATTTGCTAAAACGACATGATTTTACCAATCAGGTAAACACTTTGAACATTTTTGCTTTTGTTTGTAGATCCATATTTCAAAAACTTCATCCACTTTGATCCTTAGTTATGTTTAAACCTTTTAGATTTTGATATGATTTGTTGTTTGAAGATTTAATGTGTCAAATGTTGTTGTTTAGATCAAGTGTTTGGATGTTGAAATGTAATATGGATCAATAAGTTCAAGTGTAGCAATTTTTCAAATTTGATGCAATTATTTTGAGCCAACTTGTGTCTATTTTCAAAAGCTTATTGAATTTGGATTAGTGCCCCTAGTTTGATTTAGCAAAGATCATGCTTTGTTGGGCAATGCAACTTTTGAGTGTTTACTTAAGATTTGCAATTTTTAGTTTTTTTTTATAATTTTTTTGGCTTTTTAAAAGATTTTTGATGTTTTTGGATTTTTAGAGATTTTTTGTGTTTTTGAATTTTAGAGATTTTTGGTATTTTAGATTTTTAGAGAGTACTAGTTTTGAAACAAGATCACATTGAATTTGTCCCCAATGTCTAGCAAGGTATAGGACATGAAAGATGGATTTGCAAACTGATGATTCACCAATGAATAGGCAATGATGGATGAAGCAAGTGTGTTACCCATAGGACCATCTCCTCAAGATTATCCAAGCTAGGGAAAAATAATATCTCAATATAGGCCAATGATGTGGTGTTGGATAACATATGGAATAATGACCCGGTGTCATGACAATGGTCCAAAGGAGTGGACATATCAAGAGACTTTTTCTAACATTTTTTTTTCATTTCTTTTATTTTTCAATTGGATCAAGATTAAGGGATCAATGTGGATAGGATCACACAATCATGATAAAGGGGTGGTGAAGGCTATGAGTGAATGGTTTGGGATTATGGGAAGACTTCTTAGAAATAATGAAGGTGGCTTTAGGATAAGCAAGATCATGATAAGGTAGTGTGAACGCAACAAGTGAATAGGCTGATGAATAGGATAACTCATGTCAAGATACTTAATGCTCATGGATATGTTCAACCTTGTCAAGATCAAAGGTGAAAGATGTAATACGTCAAATGCAAGTGAGATCAATGGTAGAAAGATGGAGGATATGATGGATGAAACTTGCCCCCAAGTGTAGAGTGCAAGAGAGAGGAATTACGCATGACACCATTTTGCCAGGTTTTCATCATGGTACTTGTCCAAGATACCACAAGAAGTGGTTTTCACCATAGGATGGATTTCTTTTATTTTATTTTTCTTCTTTTTTTCATTTTTTGTTTTGGAGGGACTCAAGCCTCATGCTCTTTGGACAATCCTTGAAAAAGTATGATATGATGGGCCAAGGCCACTGGAAGGTATGCTCAAAGATGTTGATATGGTGATGGAAATGTGATATGGTGGATAAGGTAAAGGGTGGCTAAAGATTTATGCAATGGATTGGATAATGGAAATGGAAGGATAATGAATGAGAGGATAATAAGTCTTTCCACGTGTGGGCGTGAAAAAGGGAATGGAAGGATAATGAATAGGAGGATAAGAAGTATTATCAAGATCAACATTGATACAAACCTTGAAGGGTAGTGGAATAATGGAGGAAAAATGGGTGAGATAGCTTGAGACTTTGATGTAAGAGAGGATACGGATCTTGGGACACAAGGACCCAAAATGGATGGATAAGACGGAATGTGTTTGGGAGAATGTGGAGTGGAATCCTTTGGAAGCTTGAATGTCAACTTTGATTTCTCTTTCATGTGTAAGTCCTTCAAAAGTGACTTGGGAATCCACAATTTCTTTGATTTTTCTTTCCTTTTGGATGCTTTAGAATGCATTTCTTTGATGAGGGATTTAGGAACCCACATTTTCTTTGATTTTTCTTTTTTCTTGATGGACCTTTGTGATCTCTTGAATATTTATTTTTTTCTTTCATTCACATGTCGATTAGATGGGACATGGTGCTCTTCATACATAAGTGGATTCTTGGATTTTTTATTTTTATGTTGCGCATTCAAATTTCTTCCAAAGGACTTGGGATTGGTGGATGAATAAGGTTGATATGGCTGGTTCATATGGATGGTCTGATATAGAGGATTTGATTTAATTTGAACTATACAATTAATTAGATTAATTGCACAATTTATTAGTTAATCATGATTTATTAGGTTTAAATTGATATATTTGGCTTTTGATTTTCAATTAAATTTGGATTAAGGTTCAACTACAATTTATCTTTGATTTTGACTTGATTTGATTTAATTACATTTAATTGTATTGATTTTTGTCTTGATTTCTCACTTAAATGAGCTCATCCAATTTTTGGTGATTACAGTAGGTGTAAGCAAGAAAATGGAAACAATAGATTCTATACCTCAAATAATTTGGATCTAAGACAACAACCACAAGAACTTACTAACATAACTCTAGTGGAGGAAATGTTAATTGCACATTTAAGTCCAATTTTACAAGTCACACATGCAATAGGTGATCAATATAAATACAAAGGACACACAATATCCTTTCCACAAAATGTTGAACAAATCTCTAAGATTCTACCACATGCAATTAAAGAATTGCTAATAATTATGGTTCAAAGAAAAGATCAACAAAACATGAACTATAACTTTATAGTAAATGGAGAACATGTGTATAGAGCATTAAAATACAAAATAGGACATGAAAAGTTCTATTCAAATGTTACAATAAAGGAAAAAAATGTTATCGACTATCCCCATATAGTTGCCCACTATATGCATTTAAGACATTCAATGTTTAGAAAAGAATTACAAGAAAAAGGTTTGAATGTTAAAGACTTTTGGTACAGATATGAATGGAAACATAGGGGATCACCACATGCGCATAAGTTATTATGGTTACATGGAGCACCAAATATGGATAATAAAGATTGGTCTAATGAGTTCAACAAATAAAGATGGCTGAAAGATATTTTTATCGCATTATTCATGTGTGGAATCCAAGAGTAGATATTCATCAACACAACATACAGGTATAATCCTAATGTACTTAATATATTTATGTTAATTCATATTAGTCAAAATACTTACTTAAAAAATAATTAATACATTCATATTTTATATATTAGACATTTCAGAATTTTGGTCAACATCCATGTCTTAAAAATACAAGACAACTTGTTGGAACGAATATTGATAAGGATTATGAAGAAATATTGAACACCATTCAAAGAAATACAATGTGTAAAGATGGTGCATGCTTAAGGAAGAATGGTATACACATATTTTCTTTACGAATACCAAATTTGATAGATAAATTGAAGATGTTGTTAGAATAAAATTCTAAATAAAATTCACTCATATTGAATTGTAGGTACCATTCTCCTTGGGCTTTAAATTTGAATGGAACAATATTATATAAAGACACTGAAAATGGTGAAAAAAAATTGAGGCAACAAGAAATGACGACATAGTCAATTCCCACAACTAATAAATACTTCAATTGTGGAGAGCTAATATAGATTGGCAACTAGTTTTGTCAATTATGCAGTGATAAAGTATATTGCCAAATATGCTACAAAAGTAGAGAAGAGGTCATAAAGAGACCATGAAATGCTCACGTCTTGCAAATATAGAGAATATTGATGATCTAGAAACAAAGACGTATAGGAAGTTTATGAATTAAACTATTATAGAGAGAGATGTTGGAGCTCAAGAAATGTGCCACATGCTATTAGAGCTTTCGTTGGTTGAGAGTAGTAAAAGAATTGTTAATTTGAATGTTTCATGTGAAGTACTCAAACCTATAGTTGTACTTGATGATAATAGTAATGAAGAACATAAAAAATCAATAATTCATGAATATATTTTCTATGGAAGATATCAAACTCATAGATGCAACTAGATCATAGATATATTATCCTAGATGAAGAAGAAATAAAAAATGGGAGCCAAGGGAAAAAGAAACCATTGTCAGGGTGTTTCCAAGGTTCTTATCCATCCCTTCATGTGAATTAGAAAAAAATCTTGAAACTTTTGTTTCTTTGAAATGTTTCTTTACAAACCATTTTGTAACATAGAGAGAGATATTGGAGATACTAGTAAATCCATAAAATCAAACTAGGAGTCATTGAATTGCAACCCTTGGCATGTTGAACAAACAATAACTACAAAAGATAATAAAAATATCAATGACTCAAAAAGTGAAAAAAATGAAATGTTACAAGGAAACACTATATAGCATGAATGGGAAATCATATCCAAACTACATCATGGTCAGATAATGCAAGTTTTAGAAATAGATATGTTGGGAAGAAGGGATATTGAAAGGAAAATAGTTTGGTCTAATGAATTTCAAGGTGATGAATACATAGCTCAAGAAATCAATTTTGTCAATATGAATGTGAGATAATGGATGCCTTAAAAATGATGATATACCACAAGATATTAACTTTGCAAGTATGAGTGACAAACAAGAAAAGGTAGTTGTATCGTCTTAAAATGGAAGCACTTCCATGTTAAGAGCATTTAGCCCTCCGAGTAAGTGGTTTGGGGTCATGTTGAATGCCTTGAATGGATATTCGACTTGGATCTGGCTTCTCCCCCTATTCTACCCCATTTTCCACTTCTTCCTAGCATTTTCCTAGCATCCTGGATTATGAAGTTGAGATATTTGACCCTAAGGTCAAAGTTGACCTTATGGGGTCAAAGTTGACCTTGATCCTGACTAGGTCAGGGTAGACCTTGACCCTGACCTAGTCAGGTTCAAGCTCGATCTTGACCCTAGGTTCCGGGATCTTTAGGGTTTGCTTCCAGTTTCAGGATTTAATCAAAATCTTGCACTTTCCCTCTTCAAGGCCACTCTTTCTCAGATTAAGTGTCAAATTCTCAAATTAATATTTGAGGTGGACCTTTCTCGATATTTGTATAGGATTCCTAATTTATTATTGAGGATTAGCCTTTCTCGAGTTTTGTGCTTAATACTCAAATTAACTTTGGGGTTGGCCTTACCTCAAATTTTGTAACAAGGCTCTTAAATAATTATTTTATTTCTATATTAAGGGTGGTCCCATCCTAGAGTTTTGTGTCAAGACTTTAATTTAATTTCCTCTCCATGTGCACCTCCTAGAGTTTTGTGCCATGGGCCCTTAATTATTGTTTTCTACAAGGCCCCTCTTGTGCCCTAGATCACTATAAAAGGGAGCCTTCCTCTCTCATTTTCACATCTCATCTTATAATCTCTTAAGCTCTCAAGTGCAAGTGAGAAGATCAAGCATTCAAGCCTTCAAGCATCCAATTCATCAAGGAGATCCATTAGAAGCCATTGAAGGATTCAAGCTCTATGGAGCTCTCTTGTTGAAGATTCCTCCATTTCCATCCAAGCCTCTTCCAAGTTCAAGATCCATTCAAGATTGGTGTTGAAGATCTAAAGATAATTGATTGGAGACATCCTACATTTGATTCTACTTTCATCCATTCTTGTGGATTCAAGGATTCAAATCCTCCACAAGGGTTTCAACTCAAGCAAGGTGAATTGTTCCATTTACTTTGTTTATTCCAACAATTTCAATTCAATTTCAAGGTTAATTCCTAAATTGGGGTTTGACTGAGGCAAACCCCCCAAACAAACAACCAAAAACCCTCTTTTTCTTGTAGTTACAGGTGCGAAACTTTGGATTTGAGAGTAGATTTGGATACCCTTTTCGCCGAACTTCCGAGATCTGCGAACAAAGTCAAATTCGACCTTCATTTTCCTGAGGTCATCCTTGACCTTTTATGAGGGTCAAGGTTGACCTGATTCAATCTCAGAAAAAGATTTCTAGGTTTTGTAGATCTCGCAGTTTCAGTTTAGAATTGCAAAAGTCAACAGTTTTTTAGATCGTTTGACATGGTTTTCAACCGATTCTTTTTTGGAGGTAAGTACCTTTATTTCTTAATTTCAATATTAGTCATCTACATTTACTTTCTATATCAATACAATTTCATGTAAGTGTAAAATATTGGCTTTGGGGTCTCTTTTATATGCAAGCCATTGTTCTAGGACCCCATATACTATTTTATCCTTTATAGTAGTGAACATAATTATGTCACACTATCACATGAATGAAAATGGACTGTCGTTGTATATGATAATTCAAGGAATAGAAGGAATGGGAAATTCATATCTCATTCATGTAACCAGTGAAGGTCTTCACAATAATGCAATTCCCAATAAATATCCCCTTCTATTACTTGCACCAACTGGAGTTGCAACATTCACCATAGGAGTGTCCACAATTCATTCTAAGTTAAGAATTCCAATAAAATATTTTAATCAACTCAAAAGAAGAAGACTCACAAGTTTTCAAGAAGAAATCTCACACGTCACATATATATTGATTGATGAAATGGGCTTCATTGTAGAGAAATCGCTAGAGAACATAGATTCTCGATTTCATCAAGCCTTCCCACAAAATTTGAATATAAACTTTGGAGGTATATGTACAATTGAAATGAATTACAATAAAAAATTAATATTATAATAAATGAGATTTATATGTAATAATTATGATCTATATTTTTATTATATATAATACTAATAATTATGTTTATATAATTACAATAATTTCTATGATTTTATTTGGAGACGTGGGTCAGTTGCCTCCTGTTAGAGATAGGTCAGCATATGAAAGAAATATTCGAGCAAAGGTATTGTGGGAAAAATTCAAAATGGTGGTTACCTTAGATAAATTATTTAAATAGGATGGAGAAGACATTCAACAAAATTAATTTCGTCAACCATTGACAAACCTAAGAGAAGAAGAGCCTAGAATTGATGATTGGAAATTGCTAATGTCAAGAACAAAAACTAACATTGCTACAATGCTTAATGAAGACTTGGACAAAAATGTTCATTTTTTCTCCACAAATGATAATGTTCAAATCATAACAAGAAAAAGTCATATTCTCTTAACTTGAACCTGTTGCACGCAATATTGTCAATAAAAGTTGCAAGTGCTAATTTATTTGAGGAAAGTTCTCATGATGATCTTGACATGGTATTATTGATAAGTAAGAATGTAAGAATGGCATTAAATTTAAGTCTGTGGATAGAAGCGGGTCTTGTAAATGGTGCTTTAGGATATATTTAAAGTATTTTTTACAAACTTGGAAGCATGCCACCAGAACTACCAACATATGTAATGGTTAAGTTCAATAGGGACTACCATTTGATGATCAAAATCCACAAATAGTTCCTATTAGTGCAAGACAAAGGGTATCTATAGTAAAAATACCTTTAATATTGGCATGGTCCTTGACAATACAAAAATCACAAGGTTTGACACTTGTAAAATCCACTATTTATATAAGACTGATTGAAAGAATATGAATGACATTTTTTTCAATATCTCATGTAAAGTCTTTAGAAGGACTAAGAATAATGCCACCCTTCACATATGAATGTTATGATAAAATGAAGAAGGGAAAACAACTTGCATAGTGGAAAGATGAAGAGAACAAATTAAAAGATTTAGAAATAAGTTGATGTACTATTTTTCACAAATAATTTTTTTTCGTGTCATCAATTTCAAATTTATCTACCTTAATTGATAATAAACAAAAATCCTTTTACTTTGTAAAATCCAATTTTTAATCAATCTAATTTGTGAATAATGTTTACATTTTAATTTAGAAACCTTGATTTAAATTGAACCCTAAACCTAATCTGATTGGAAACTAAGCAAAAATGACCGGCCCTAACCTTAATTAAATCCAAATCCTAAATCAAATTGAATCCTAAACCTACACTAAACCATATTGAACCCTAATTGTAACACTAATCCAAGTTCAACTATAACACTAGAACTTATTAAACTCTAATTCTAATACTAAACCAAATAAAAACCTAATTATAAAACTAAACCAAATTGAACCCTAACCCTACAACATATCAAATCTAAATTATTAATCAAATTGGTTCATAAACCTAACAACAAACCAAATTGAATCCAAACACTAAAATAAATTGAACCTTATGCTTGATCCTAATTAAATATTAAATCAAATTGAACCCTTAACCTAAACTAAATTAAAGAGAAATCCTAAACCAACTCAAACCCTAATTATAATATTAAACCGAATTGAACCATAACCCTAAAACTAATTGAACATTAAACCAAATTCAACCCTAATCATAAACTAAGTTATACCCTATCCATAAAACTAAACCAAATTTAAACCCTAACCCAATCCCAAACTAAACACTATAATAAAAAATTGAACCCTACAACATTCTTAAAGTTTCTAATGACAACATAAAGGTGCTGATAAACAAAATTGAGGAATAGAGGGGTAGTAAGGAGGCAAACCAATCTCCCAAATGTGGTAAAGATAAGTCTCCTGAGGAAGGATCGAGGAAGAGGACCAGATCCAACACAAAGAAAAAGGACACCCAGGAACCTAATAAAGATCTTTCTGACCTTAAGGAGGTGGCTAGAAGAGCGTCAGAGCTGGAGATTCATGCTGTGGAAATTCTCAGGGAAATTGCCTGAGCTGTTCTCCTGGCTTTGGGCCTTTCCTGGTTTTTTGCTCTGTTTCCCTGTTTTCTTTTGTCTAGTTTTATCTTTCTCTCTTGTGGGGGGCTGTTGTATAGCCTGTGGCTTTTAGTTTGTTGATACTTTAAACACTTTATTTATGTTAATATTTTAATTTCTGTAGGGTTTTAGGGCCCCATCAAAACTTGTTTTCCATACTAAAAAACAAATTGAACCCAAACCTGTTTTCTAATTGGAAACTAAGCCAAACTAAACCCTAACCTTAAACTAAATTAAATCCAAATCCTAAATTGAATTGAATCCTAAACCTACACTAAACCACATTGAACCCTAATCGTAACACTAATCCAAGTTCAACTATAACACTAGACCTTATTAAACTCCAATTCTAATACTAAACCAAATAAAAAATCAACTATTTAAAACTAAACCAAACCAAACCCTAACCCTACAACATATTAACTCTAAATTCTAAATCACATTGGATCGTGAACCTAACACAAAACCAAATTAAACCCCAACACTGAAATAAATTGAACCCGAGGCCTGATCCTAATTAAATATTAAACTAAATTAAACTCTTAACCTAAACTAAATTAAAGACAAATCCTAAACCAACTCAAACCCTAATTATAACTCTAAATTAAATTGAGTCATAACCCTAGAATTAATTGAACATTAAACCAAATTGACCCCTAATCATAAACTAAGTTATACCCTATCCATAAAACTAAACCAAATTTAAACCCTAACCCAACCCCAAACTGAAGACTGTAACAAATTGAACTGTAACCTTATACCAAATTTAAACAAAACCATGATTCAAATTGATCCCTAAACCTAAATCTAATTAGGCACTAAGCCAAAATGAACCCTAAGCTTAAACTAAATTAAATCCAAATCCTTTAAATAAAATTGAATCCTAAACCTATACTAAAAAATGTAATCGTAACACTAATCCAAGTTTAACTATAACACTAAACCTTATTAAAATCCAATTCTAATATTAAAATAAATAAAAACCCAACTATAAAACTAAACCAAATCAAATTGGATTGTAAACATAACACAAAACCAAATTGAGCCTAAACTCTTAGATTAGGCTAAATAAAATGCTACCTTAAAACTAAACCCAATTAAGCTCTAACTTTAAGCCTAATTGAATATGAAACCAAATTAAATCCCAATCATAAACTAATATATATCATAATGCTAATACTAAACCCAAATTAAACCCAAATTAAATCTAATTAAGTGTTAAACCATACTATAGAACTCTAACTCGCCCCTAACCCTCACACTAAATGAAATTGAACCCTTATTATAAACATATATAAAACCTTATCCTAACCCTAGATTAAACCCATCCCTTAAACCAAATTGAGCCCTCATACTAAGAATAAACTAAATTGAACCCCAATAGTGAAATAAATTAAACCCTAAGCCTAATCCTAACTAAATATTAAACTAAATCAAACCTTTAACCTAAACTAAATTAAACCCAAATCCTAAACGAACTCAAACCCTAATTATAACACTAAACAAAATAGAACCATAACCCTAAAATAATTAAACATTAAATCAAATTGAACCCTAAAATAAACCAAATACCCTAACACTAACACTAAAGTAAATTGAACCCTAACCCTAAATAAAATTTAACCCAATCTCTAACAATAAGCTTAATTAAATTGTAACCCTAAACTCAATAGAGCATTACACCAAATTGAACCCTATCCCTAATTTCAGAGATTGGATCCATACGTTAGATTAGATGGAACCCCACCACTAAACTAAATTCAACCTTAAGCCCAATTATAATTAGATATTAAACCAAATAGATCCCTTTAATGAAACTAAATTTATCCCAAGTCCTACAACAAATTTAACCCTAACTATAATACTAAATTGAATTGGTATAATCCTAAAACTAATTGAACACTAAACCAAATTAAACCATATCCTAAACCTAATTGAACACTAAAACAAATTGAACCCTAATTCTAAACTAAATTATACCCTAAACCTAATTAAACATATATTGAACCAAATTGAACCCTTAAATAATTAAACTACTTTTAACCATAGTCC